>JANSMC010000196.1:0-31950 GCA_029299015.1 Ophiostoma montium
AAAGAGTCGACGTTATACCGACAACTCTTAAGGGCGTAACTATCGAGGAGGTATAGTCGTTAACGCTCGGTATAGAACCCGGGGATATCCTATACCCGGCGGGCTCGGTTAAAAGAATACTTATTATTATGACTCGCGGTATAGAAAAAAAAATTTTTATATAATATATAGGCTTAACTTAGTATTATACGGATTAGGTCGAGTCCCTTTACCCGTCCGATTAAACTTAGGGTATAGCCTAATAGGAACCGTCCCCGACCCGCGGGCTCTAATAAAAGAAATATATTTAAACGTTATTAATCCGGCTTTACTTTATTGTCTTAACACCGAGGATTTTACGTAACTTAGTAATAACTAATGTCGGTAAGCCGATCCTTTAATTATATAGTTATATCCGATAGGTTGGTATAGTTTTGTAGGGTGTAATATATTTAGGCGTTCGGTTATTAACCGTTTCTGGTTACTACTTTTACGTATGTTTAAACCTAAACGTTAAAGAATTAGGTTTGCCCCGGATAAAAAGAATACTATTTCTATTCCGATTAAAGTACTAGTATCCTTTTTATACTGGGTTTACCGAAAAAACTTAAGGAGAAAGGGAAATTTAAATTTCGAGTAAATATAAAGACGTACGGAAAAGCGTCGCTAGTTAGGAATACTAAGTTAATTTAGTTTTAACGGCTCCGTCCGATTAGTTCTTAAAAACTCTTTTTACGTTTATTTCGGGGCTAATAGTTGTTTTAGCTAAAGAGGTTAGGCTACTTTTATTGTTTCTTTTTTATTCTTTTTCCGCGGCCGTTAGGTATCGGGTTATAAGAAGGGCGATACTTCTTAACTTTTTTTCTATTTTTTTAATATTGTTTAGCTTTATAAAAGCGGGCGTAGTTTTCTTTTTAGCTTTGTATTAACCCTTACTAATAGTAGCTTTATCGCGCTAAGTAAAAAGTTTCCCCTATTCCTAACTTTGTTACTAGGCCGTGCTGTTTTTTACTCGTCCGGAGTACGGGCCTTTACCCGTAGAAAAAGGAGTTCTTACTCGTCCCGTAACTAGCGATTAGAGTAGTCTTATATATATTAATCCGTCGTAAGTCTTATACGCGTAATATTTATAATAAAAGAAAAACTTATAAAGGAAAAAGGGGAATAGGAAGGTACTAAATAGAAATAGAAACGTTATCGTATACGTATACCTACGTAGTATCGTCGCGTTTGGCGGCCTTTTTAATATAGGAAAAGGGGTTATACTTACTTTTATAAGTATAATCGGTTACGCTCCGAGTTAGTCTCCGGTTCGATATAATCCTAGTACTCGTTTTCGAAATATCGTTACCTTTTAAGTAAATAAGATTAGAATCCGGATATATTTACTACTAAAAGCGAAGAGTTGGGTACGGGCTTTAAACCTTTTACTTAATTAACTATACTATAACTATATAACTTATAGCTATAAGAAGTATACTAGCTGGCCGGGTACGGGCTTTCTTAGCGGGCGCTAAGAAGCCTGATTTAGAACTTTACAAAGACTTGTCGTATTACTCTAGAATTTTAATAAGGATATCGGGCGTGTTTTAATCGGGATAAAACTTAAAGTGATTAATTAAAGATATTAATTCTATAGTATATAGATACGTCTATACTTTTCTTACTTCGTAGCCCTAAGGAATCTTTTTAAGGAGATTACGCCCTGGTTTATAATTGTAAGAAGGCGGTAAGGAGCGGTAAAAGCACTTCCCCGATCTAGTAATCGGTAAACTGCTTTACTAACTATGACTAGAAAACAAAAAAAAGGAGTATAATACGAAGAAAATAAAAAAAGAAAAGAGTAGGCGCTTTTCCGTTATTATTTAATAGTACTACCGTATTTAGGATAAGTCGGGGCCGCTTTTCGTAAGGTTCCGACGGCTTGGCGAAGCCGCGCTTTTCCGGCCGTTACTCCCGCTTTTGGACTAAAAGCTTTACTTATTACTAAAGGGCGGCGACTATTTAGCGTAATACCTCGTCGGGATACTTACCCCCGATAGCCGGGGATTTATATTTTTTTACTCCTTTTATTTCGCCGTTTTGCCGTAATACTAGGCGGTGTTCTAGGCTTACTCGTATTGTTTAATTTTGGTTCCGCGGTACTTAGGCTTGAGTATACTTACCCGACCGAGATAAGGTCGTCGAAAAAGAGGGAAGATTAGTTAAATATAAGGGTTTTAGTAACGAGGGCGTACGTAAAAACTCTTAAATTATTAAAATAACTAATCTTATAGAAGGAAAGGAAAAAAGAAGGATTTATACTTTAAAGGTTTCCCTCCCTTATATACCTCGACCCCGCCTCTTTCGTATACCCCTGCCCTCCAGACGCCCGCGGGCGTTTAACGGTAACTACCCTTATTAGGTGACCGCCTACCGTTACGTGTATTAAGCCTAAGGTCACGTAGTCCAAATCTACCCTACCGTACCCTTCGTACGCTAGACGCTCGCGGGTATTTAATAATGCGTATACCCTATATCGTTATGCTAGACGCCCGCGGGGGTCTAAAGGTATCCGCCCTCGTTAGGTGCTTTGCCCGACGCTTCCTTACGTGCGCGGTCTAGGGTTATATAACTTAGGAGGGCTTTTGCTTGCTGAGGTCGGCGTACGGCGTAGTCGTACGCCACGCTGGGGCCCTTGGCCTATAATACTAAGTTCGACCGGGCGCTCTCGGCGTACGCGAGATTTCCGATCCGTTAAAAGCCCGCCGGGTCGGAGGTAATAGCTGTAACGGTCGACGATACCTTAGTTTATACTTACGGGTTATCTTTTTTAAACACTCGCCTTATCGTATCGACAAGCCTTTAATCGGACATATCCCGATTAGTACTCTCTAGTATTTACGGTTCCGGGGGCTTATACGGATCCTCCGGATTTATAAACTTTTAAAAGTCTCCCGCCTTTACCTAGGCGACTAATACCTAGTCGAACTAATTTACTCCCTCGTTAAAATAAACGACTCTTTTCTTTATAAGCGTTAAGGTACTTATAATCGTAGTTTAAAAAAAGTAGGAGGTAAAAGTTCTACTCGTAAGGTCGAGGTAGTTATTATAGTTTGGGTTATATTTGTTTATTTCTTATCGTATTTTTTTAAAGATCGTAAATATTAAGATAATACGAATAACCCGGGCTTATAACTATCGGATATATTCTAATCGGAGTATCACTTATATGTATTGTGCAGGAGAAGCCCTCTAGTCCTCGCAGCAGGGCAAACTCTAGTGTATCCCCGGAGAGGCCCGGGGGGTGCCCCCGGGGGGGCACCCCCCTGATTGGTTGGAAGCCCCTATTTAAAGTGGATCCTTTATATATAGTATTAGGACCTCCGATCCCACCTCCCGTTCGACACACCCCCTTAGGAGGGCCAGAAAGGATCTCCTATACTTAAAAAACTAATATATTAAAGGAAGCCTTATTCGTACACCAAAAAATCAAAACCTCCGTCCCTAAGTACCTCCGAGAAGCGACGGGCACTACTAGGCTACTAATCAGACTTCCGAGACCTCGAAAATATACTTACGACTTTCGTAGTCGTTTTCCTAATACACTTACTAAGGATTCTTACTCGTATTTTTAGGGGGGAGGTATAAAGCTAAGTCTAATACTCTAATTATCTCTTACGTTACCTAGTACTTTGCCGCTAAAAGGTACTTCGTTATATAGTTTACCTTTATTTCTACGGTAAGTTATTACTAAAAATCTATCCTTTTCTCGCGATACTCCTACCTAAACTAGTAACGATAAATATTTACGTATCGGAGTACCGTCTATAACTTCGTCGACTCCGTTATTACTAGCTAAAACGTATTACGATTATCGTACTTAATCGTAATCCCGGTATTAAGCCTTAGGCCTAAGGTAGTTATAATACGGCTTAGGAAAATAGCCTCTTTAACTACGCGCGATAGGGCAAGTAATTTAGCCTTAATCGATAACGTAGTTATAGTATTTTACTTTTTTACTTTTTATACGATCGGGCCTCCGAATAAACGAATTACGTATTTATTCGAACTCTTATAGTTATTTTTATTATCGCTAAACGAGGCGTCGTTACTAATCAAAAGTTCCTTTACTCCTATTACTTCGCCTTTAAAGGCCAAGCTATAATTACGGGTAGTATAAAAGTAGTAAATAATCCGATTAGCCGTATCGTAGTATATAAATCCCGGGTTTTAGTTAAACAAAACTAATTTATTTACTACAAAAAAAATATCTAGACGAGTAGTAATAACTACGAATAAGTACAAGCTTACCTTACTTAAATATAACTTAATAAACTCGTTAAATAAAATAGTCTCCGTATATACGTTTAATACCGTTACTATTAGCGTCGTAAGTACTTTACTAGCTAACTACTCGGGAAATACGAACTTTAGTACTACTTTTTTTACGTACTCGCGCTAAAAAAAATATAGCTTACGCTACCCCTAATCCCTAGTAACGTAAATACCTAAAAACTAATCGATCTTTTCTATCCTTTTAACCTTAATTTTTTATATAAAAGTTCCGATTACTACTTCGACTACTTACTTATAATTTCGCGAGTACGTAAATACTATATCGTCGACGTAAAAAAAGACAATAATACCTCTCCTCGTTATAATATATAACTCGTCGGGCATATACTCGAAACCTATATCTTTAAACAACTCCGTAAAAAAACGTTACTAAAGGACTAAAGATTTACGTAAACTATAAAACGCTTTCTTTAGTCGTAGTACTTTACCTTCTTAGTAACGTCCTAGTAGTAACCTTATAAATACTACTTTATTTAAATTAGTATTAATAAACGTATTCACCGTATCTATTTACTTTATCTTTAAATTAAAACAAGTTATTAAACTTATTACGATCCAAAATCCCGTACTCGCTAATATATCTACCCTCGTAGTTAATAACGTTTTTATTTATTAGTTACTATATACTACTAGGCGAGACTTAAATACCGTTAACTACCCTTTATCGTCTCTTTTATATAATTATACCTACTAATATACTAAGATCTAATACCCTATAGCCTTACTTATATCGACTACTTCCTAATTACCGGCTAATTCGTAAAAGGCTAAGTAATTAACTTAAGCCTTCCCGAACTCGTCATAGTATAAGTAATAAAAATACTCTCGTTAACTCTTTAGGGGTAGTACTAAATCTTTTAATAATATCGGGGCGACTACTTAAACTATAACTTTAAAGTCGGTAATAGCTAAGGCGTCCTTATAGTTTCTATCCTAGTTAATCCTAATAAAGGGCCGTCGATTTAGTAAATACGTATAGTCTAGCGCTCTAAAGACGGGCCCTTTTATACCGGCTAATAGCCCCGTACCGGTTAGTTCTAGTCGTAAAAATATCTTTTTAACTCTTTGTTTTTTTTTTTTTAATCGGAGCCTTTACCCTTTCGCCTCCTCGTATACTTATACTATTACTATTACTAGTATTACCGGCGACTCGGAAAAAGTAATTAGCTATTCTACTTAACTACTTTTTAGCTTTTTCTCTTTATTTTAGTCGCCCTCCAACGCTATTTCTATTTTTTTTATTTTTTTTAGGGGGGTTATATCCGCTATACCCCCTAAGTTCTAGCTCTTTAGTACCGAAACCGTACTCTCCGGTATATTTTTAATTAAAACCTCCTCGATAGGCTCTAACATACTCTATTCATTATCGATTACCACCTCTTTATTTATACTTTCTCGGACCTCCGTAGGCGTCTCCTTAGGGGGCTTTCCTAAGTAGATTTCCGCCTCGTTAAACGTTATATCTCTCGTACGGATTACTTTTTTTAGCTACGGGACTTAGATATAATAAATATTCGTCGACGCGTAGCCTACTAGGTAACCGATATACGCCCTCGAATCTAAGCGGTGCCTTTTCCGGAGCCCTTTCTATGCTTTTAGTATTAGCGTAAACGCTTTATACCCGTATACTCGTAAGTAGTATATTTTCGGCTTACCCTTAAATATTAACTTAAACGGGGTTTTTTACTCTTATCCTTTACGCGGAGTTTTGTTTAAAAAAAAGACTACTACGCTTACGTACTCCCGCTATAACTCTTTTAAGAGCCTCGCTCCGATCCGTATAACTCTCGCCGTCGTTACTACTATACCCCCTAAACGCTCCGCTCGGCTATTTTATACTTACGTATTGGCCGCGGAAAGCTCGAACGATATACCGTTTTATTCTACCTAATTATTAATACGAGTATTATTACTCTCGCCGTCGACCCTAACTACTAGTACTTTATAGCCTTTTTTCTTACCCTAAATAACTAAGTTCCTTAGCGTATATATTAGTATTTCGCCCGTAGCCTTACCGAATTACGGGTAAAAAAATATATAGCCGCTCGAAGTATCCGTAAAAAATAGTACCCTCGAATAGCCTTTCTAATCGGAAGGGAAATTAGTCTAGTCGATATATAACTCGTTTAGGGGGTTTAATTCAACTCTTCGACTAAAGTCTTTCCTTAATACTACTCTCGTCGCCTTCGCCTACCTATAGCTATCGTACTTTACCGTCGTTAACCTTTTTACTCTTACTCCGATTATTTGCTCCGTAATTCTTTCGAGACTTTTAAGGCTTAAGTAACTTATACAGAGGTACTAGAGTAGGGGAAATACCGTCGATACTAAAAGTTTATAACTATTTACTTAGTACGCCTATAACTCGTCGATAATACTTTAGTCAATCTTTAATACCTCTTTTATTAACGTAAAATTACTCGGGTATTTTTAAAGTAACGCGATCGTAGTACCGTACTTATTATAAAAAAAATTCGGGCCCGTATCCTAGTTAATCCCCTCTTCCTTAAACTTATTTATTAATACGAAATTTATAAAAAACGTCGGGCAGTATAATACTTACTATAACGTTTTAAAACCTTTCCGCCCTTAAAGTAACTTAAGTATTACTTTAATTTCCCCGATCCCTAGTACGTCGACCGGTCCCGCGCCGGTCCGAATTATCCCCGTCGCCTTTTTAAACCCTAAAAAACGGCTCCTTAAGTAAAATATATAAGATATAACGTTTAAATCTAGTACTACTAACCTAGGTCGGAGTTCTAATCCTTTCTTTTACAAAATTAAAGTATAGTATATTATTACTAACTTTTATAAAAAAGAGGGTACGAGTTACTTACGCTCCACTAACTTTACCTTCTTTTTTTCGACCTTTTTACGTAGTTCTTCGTCCTTTTCTAGGTTTATCTTTACTACTTACCGTATATACGGTAACGGGTAGTTAAAAAGCGCGAACGGAGGTTTAAAGTACTTAAAAATAATCTAGTATACCTCCTATATATACCTACTACGAACGCACCCCAAGCATCTCTTAATTATTCTTTTCGTAGGAGGATTAGTCGGAGTTATCGTACTAGCTCTTTCTCTTTTAAGCCTACTACTACCGTAAATCCTTATACCCCTCGTCTACGCTACCGGTATCCTTTACTCAAAACTCCTACTACCTATCTCAAACGCCGTATATACCCTAACTAGTCGGGCCTTCTACGCGTTACTCTTTAAGATAGTCGCCTCGTAACGCCTCGTATCCCGTACTATATTTGTACTTACGATATCGACTAACGCTAAATCAAAGAGTTTAAAGTTTTTACTCTTAAGCCGATCGTTAATATCGTTATACGCCTTCTAAAGGTAGTTATACGTCGCCGCCGACTCTATAGTTTTGAACTACTTATTACCCTAGACGCGCTATAAGCGTAACTTCCGGGCTTTAAGTACTACTAGGGTATACTCCTCTGTTACGCACAGGTAATAGTGATGGTTGCTGCTAGTGAGGTAATGCGTAAACGCGGGTTATGAAAGCGTAAAATGAAAGAGCAAAGCAAAACGTATATAGTAAATAGTATGGTGTATAGTTCTTAGATTGCTATTTACGTATACCGGGCATACGCTTTACTATATACTACTTAGGTGTATAATTAATACTTATAAGTACTAGTTATATAATACGCGTAGTAGGTATACGTATTAATTGCCCTTGGATGGGTTTTTTTGTTAAAAAAAAGGAAAAAGGAAACTAAACTAATAAAGAATACGGTTATATAGTATTAGAAAGCCGTATAAAAAAAGGGAAGGAAAGCGATAATAAAAAAAATAGCCTAACTAAAGTATAAGTATAAATATAGTATAATAAAAGGGTAAGTTATAAGTATATAAAGGTATTATAAGTACGAGGGGAATTAGACGGCCTTAAAAAGCGAGGCGCGGGTACGTAAAAAACGAAATAACTTATAAAAGGAAACGAAAAAGGGAGGACAAAAAAAAGAATATTAAAAGTATAAGGGTATTAGTATACCGCGTTATAGCCGCCGTATTATAAGCTAAGGGCCCCAGCGTAGCGTACGACTACGCCGTACGCTAACCTTAACAAGCAAGAGCCCTCCTAGGTTATATAACCCTGGACCGCGCACGTAAGGAGGCGTCGGGCAAGTCACCTAACGAGGGCGGATACCTTTAAACCCCCGCGGGCGTCTAGTATAACGATATAAGGTATACGTATTATTAGACACCCGCGGGCGTTTAGCGTACGAGGGGTACGGTAGGGTAAATCTAGACTACGTAACCTTAGACTTAATATACGTAACGGTAGGCGATTACCTAATAAGGGTAGTTACCGTTAGACGCCCGCGGGCGTTTAAAGGGCAAAGGTATATAAGGGAGGCGGGGTCGAAGTATATAAGGGAAGGAAACTTTTAGAGTATAAATCCTTCTTTTTTCTTTTCCTTTTGTAAGATTAGTTATTTCGATAATTTAAAAGTTTTTACGTACGCTTTCACTACTAGGACCTTTATATTTAACTAATCTTTGTTTTTTTTCGACGACTTTATTTTAGTCGGGTAGGTATACTTAAGCCTAGGTACCGTAGAATTAGAATTAAGTAGTACGAGTAAACTTAGAATACCGCCTAGTATTACGGTAAAACGGCGAGATAAAAGGAGTAGAAAAATACGGATCCCCGGCTATTAAGGGTAAGTATCCCGACGAGGTATTACGCTAAATAATCGTCGCCCTTTAGTAGTAAGTAGAACTTTTAGTCTAAGAGCGGGAATAGCGGCCGGAGAGGCGCGGCTTCGCCGAGCCGTCGGAACTTTACGAAAGGCGGCCCCGACCTATCTTAGATACGGTAGTACTATTTACGGGCTCCCGCCGGGAGTATGCAAGCTAGTATACTTTGATTCGGGATAAGCTACGCGTAAATACGGTAATAATTAGCGGCGCGGATATATAACTAGCCTACGTTTACCGTAGCCTAGGTTTTAAAACCTAGGTAATAGCCTACGCGTACTATACGTAGTTCTAAAATAATAAAAACGTAAACCCGAAAGAATTTTTAGTTTACTTAGACTTAGTATTTAATAACCCGAATAAGCGTTAATGCGTTATAAACCGGGTAATGGCCGCCCGTTAGGGGGAGCGGGAATAAATAGCGGTATTTTTGCTAAAATTTAAAAGGGATTTATTCGAGTCGGGCCTAGGAGACGTCGATACGGTAGTTTACGATTTATTACGTAAGGCTATTAGCTTTACTACGCGCTAAGCGATACTAACCTTACCGGCCCCGACGTCGTACGCGGAATATAAAAACTAATTCTTAGTAGTAAGCTCGAATATAAATAGTATACGTTAAACGGCCTCGACCTAGTCCCGTAATTATATACCGGCCGTTAGTAAACTTATAGACCTCCGCGTAAGCTACGCCTAAACGTTTAGTTACGCGAGGCCGGTAACCGTAGCCGTAATACGGCCGTTAATAAGCTTTACTATATAGTTTATAGTAACGTCTAACCCTAACCCGTATACTTGTTTTAAGTATAATACCCGTAGCTATATCCGGAGTACTTGCCCGTAATAGGATACGGCCCGTCTAATTACGGTATACGAGGCTCGAGTAAAAAAGGTATACTCAAACTACGAGGACGCGCCGGAAGCGTTATAAAATAAGACTTCCGAGCTAGGAAAAGAATAGCCCCGTACTAAAAGCTCGGTAAAGGGCGTAAAAAAGATTTATAGCGGGCGTAGAAGAAGTAGGTACTAAGGATAGGGGCGGAGGGTATATACGTCGACGCGGTTATTAATAACCGTTATAATATATAAGTTTTTACCGACTTAGGATACTTCGCGTTCGCTATAATTTTAGAGTAATGTATAAAAAGGACGAAGGCGGAAACGTTAGCTATTAAGCCCCGGAAACTCTAATAAGTAGTAAGCTAACCTAAGGAAAAGTAACTATTTATTAAGCGGGTAACGAGGGTTTAAATAAATACCGCGGGCGTAAAGACCCCGGTATAGGTATACGTAGTACCGGACTAAAAGGAAACGCTAATTCTAGGCAAAGGCTAGCTCGCTTACTACTATACCGTTATTAAGCCGGCCAAAGATAAAATCTTTATAAGTAAGTAAGGAATAATACTAAAGACGAAGCCCCGGAAACGAACGGATAGTATAACGGTACGAGTATTAGTAGCGATAGTATAACGGTTACTAAGGGCGTTTGCGGTTTAGTACTCGGCGGTTATAATAGAAAACGTATACGTTACGCTTAAGACGAAAAAGGTACTCGTTTCGATAGCGGAGATCCGGGCGAAGGTACCGAAATAGCTAAAGGACTTAGTAAAAGCGTTTAACCTTAAGGTAGCTAGGACGCTACCGCCGTACCGCCCGGGCGTAGACTACGAAATCCGGCTAATTAAAAACCCTAACGAATCTGAGCCCCCGCTTCCGGTAACGCTACTATACTACCGGTCTAAGGAGGAGTTACTCGTAATCCGGAAAACTATCCTAGATTTACTAGACTAAGGGTTAATCCGGCTAAGTAAGTTTTTAAATAGTACGCCGGTATTATTCGTCCGTAAAGCTAACGGGAGCCTTCGGTTTTACGTTAACTATCGTAAGCTTAATACTATTATAAAACGGGATACTTACCCCTTACTACTAATTACGGAGACTTTACGCTACGTAGTTAAGTATCGTTAGGTAACTAAACTAAACGTAATCTCCGCGTTTTACCGTATAAGAATACGGAAGGGGGATAAGTAAAAAACGGCGTTTAATACTCGTACTAGTTTTTATAAGTAGTTAGTTATACCGTTTAGCTTTATAAGTGCCTCGGCGTTATTCTAATAGTATATTAACTAGGTCTTTTAAGTTTACCTAAATATAGACGCGACGGCCTTTATCGATAACGTTTATATTTACTCGAGCGGCTCCCGTATAAACTACCGCGCGCGGGTACGCGAAGTAGTAAATAAGCTTTACAAGGCCGGTCTCTAACTCGATATTAAGAAGTACGAGTTTAAAGCCTAGGCTTTAAAGTTCTTCGACTACGTTATTAGGCCGGGCCGTAAACTCGAGATAAACCCGGTTAAAGTAGACGTAATCTAGGACTAGGAGGTCCCGCGTATAGTCCGCGTAGTCCGGGGGTTTCTAGGGTTTACCGGGTTTTATTAAGAGTTTGTCCCTCGCTATTCCGAGTATACGTCCCCTTTAATAAATTTAACGAAGAAAAGAGCTAAGTTTGTATAAACGTTAAAGTACGAGGTAAGTTTTTAGGTTTTAAAGAAAGCGGTTACGGAAAGCTTAGTACTAACGGTATAAGTCCCGGGGAAACCTACGAGAATAGAAGTAAATTTATCGGGGTATATTTTAGGGACCGCCTTATTATAAAAATAAACGGACGAGGCGTAGTATCCCGTAGTTTATCTTTCGAAAAAGCTTATACCGACGGAGTATAACTACTTAATTTATAATAAAAAGTTATACGTTATTATTACGGCGATACGGGAGTAAGCGCCGGAATTAAAAAGGGAACGTTTCGAAGTACTTACGGATTACCGAAACCTATAATAGTTTTTAAGCCGCCGTTTATTCAACGAACGCTAAATACGGTAGGCGGAAAATCTTTTAGTAATAGACTATACCCTAATTTACCGGCCCGGGCGGTTATAACTATTATTAGATACGTTATCCCGGCGGGACTAAGATATACTAGTAAATAATGGCGACGACCGACGGGCCGAACGAAAAGTATAGCTTTTTATAAAAACTATAAGGGGGTTAAGGATAACCGGGCCCCCGCCGAATAAAGCGTTTTAGCTAACCGTCGTAGCTCTAGTAAAGTAAGTAGTACGAGCGGATAAGGATAGTCCCGGGGAAATAAGTAGAAAGCCGATTAGCGAGTTAAGGTCGCCGTTCGTGGACGACGAGTTAATAGCGTTATAGTATACGTCCTTTAAAACTAACCGTTAGTACTAAAAGTTTTAAAACGCGATTTAGAGGAAGGATAATATAGTATTAAAAAAGTAAGGGTTAAATTTCGAGCTAGTAAAGTTCCGGTAGGATTTAAAGGGCCGGGTAATTTAGCGAGATTAGTTTTAAATCCTGTCTAAGGAGTCCCTCCGTACGCGTTTAATCTAGGCTATCTATAACTCGAGACTTACCGGGTATTTAGGTAGGGAAGCTACGCGGACGGTAATCTCGAAGTCGTACGTTTAACTAGTATTAATAACCGATGTACGGTAATTAGTAAAAAACTACTAGCGTTACCGCTAAATCAAACCGTGGCGGGATACTAAGTAAGGGCTCTTTAAGCTACTCTTCGTTCCGGAACGGCCGTAGAGTAAGCTTTTCGTAGATTTTATTATTTACTTACCGATTAGTAAAGGATATACTAATATTATAGTAATTATAGACCGTTTAAGTAAAATAGTAGTATACGAGCTAATACTAATAATTAAGGTATCGGAGGTAGTAAAACGTTTTTTTAACGACGTCTTTTAATACTATAGTTTATTAACGGCGATTATATCCGACCGTAGGGTATAATTTATAAGCGACTTCTAAACGGAGGTTTATAAAGTATTAAGTATTACGCGTTAGTTATTTATAGTATAATACCCCGAGACGGACGGAATAACGGAGCGGGCGAACTAAAAGTTAAAAATCTACCTCCGCGTTTTTATTTTTTTTTCGTAGTCGGATTAGGCCTAGCTACTCTTATTCGTTATAATCGCCTTAAATAACCGGGTTAGTACCTCGACGAAAATATTGTCGTTCTATATACTCTATAGTTATTATATACCGGTAATCGACGAGCCGGTACTAAAAGCCCGACGGTTAGCCGCGATATCCGGCGACGTATTAGTAAAGAAATAATACTAGGGTACTATATACGCGTAAACGAGTATAAAAGTCGCCTAAAAAGTATAAAAAGCTTAGGCGAATAAATACCGTTAGTACGTAAACGTATTTTAATAAAGGGAGCGCGTATAACTCCGGATACGCTATATTAAGACCGTACGGCCGGCAAAAAAATTGGACTAGGTAGTATTACTATACCGCGTAGTACGTATAGTAGATAATTACGCCGTAAAACTAAATATACCAAAGGGGATCTATCCGGTATTTTACGTAAGTCTAGTCCGGCGCGGCGACGACGACCCGTTCCCGAGCTAACGGGTAAACTATACCGAGCCGTCGCCGCTAACCGTAGACGGCTATAACGAGTACGAAGTAGACAATATCCTTAAGCACCGCCGGAAGGGCCGCGGTTAGTAGGTATACGTAAAATAGGCCGGGTATACTACGTTAAATTAGGAGCCGTTGAAAGCGATATAGGAAACTACGGCCTTGGACGAGTACGAAAAGTAGGTATACCCCCCGTAGCGGAAAGCGCCGGGAGGGGGGAAGTAATATTATAGGTTAAGGGCCTTAGCGTAGTATACGACTACGCCGTACGCCGACCTTAATAGGTAAAAGCTTTCTTAGGTTATATAACTCTAGACCGCGTACGTAAAAAGGCGTCGGGTAGGTTACTTAACGAGGGCGGATACTTTTAAACCCCCGCGGGCGTTTAGTATAACGATATAGGGTATACGTATTATTAAATACTCGCGGGCGTTTAGCGTACGAGGGGTACGGTAGGGTAGATTTAGACTACGTGACTTTAGGCTTAATGTACGTAACGGTAGGCGGTTACTTAATAAGGGTAGTTACCGTTAGACGCCCGCGGGCGTTTGGAGGGTAGGGGTATATAAGGGAGGCGGGGTCGAGGTATATAGGGGAGGGAAACTTTTAGAGTATAAATCCCTTTTTTTTCTTTTCTTTCTGTAAGATTAGTTATTTCGATAATTTAGGAGTTTTTACGTACGCCCTCGTTACTAGGACCCTTATACGCCGTTAGCTTAGTTCCGTATAACGGGTTTAGTCGTCGTTAACGTTAATAACTTTTAACTTATAAAGGCTAACGAAAAAGTTAACGGAACTAGTAACTAATATAAAGGCGGGGTAAAGAATAAGGCTACTAGTCGCGGTCGACGTTTTAATCGACGAATAGCGTTTAAACGAGGGCGTCCCGGCGGACTTAATAAGTAATATAGCCTTACTTATACGCTTATTACTAAATACGGTCGTAAAGCGGTCGACGGCCGGGACGTTTTCGGGAAAAAGTTACCGGATACCGGTTAAGCTCGTTAAGCGGTATAAAAGGCGGATTATAAGCGTTTAGCTCGGTTTTAGTTCGGCGAAAGTTACCCGGCGTTTTTAGTTATACTTAATAGTAACGATAATCGAGTTAAACGTTATAAGGCCGGTACGTAACTATTCGATACCGGCGCGGAAGGATCGTAACTCGCCGGCGAGGATATCGTACGAGTCGGTAAAAGTATTATAAATTCTAGTCTTGGAAACGGCGAATAGCTCGTCGGTCTTAGTTATAGCCTTAGTAAATACTATAGTAACTTTACTAAAGAGTTCCCGTATAAACTATAAAGTTTAAAAGGCCGTAGCTACGACTACGGCGACGGTTTTTTTAATAACGGCGATATCGTCGCGGGACTACGGTAGCTACAAGTTATTATTACGGTCCGGTTACTTAAGTAATATAAAGTAAAGGGTACCGGAGAGAGCCTAAAGGACGGCGTTAGGATACCGTAAACGGTTATTAAAGATACGTATAATTAAAAGGGAATAGTATAAAGGAAAGCTTTAAATTACCGTAAACTAATAGTAGTAGTTACGGGCGTTAACGAAGTATTCGTATTTTTTATAAACTTAGCGGTAAAAGGCGCTTTACGTTAGTAAAACGCCGGTATTAAGAATAGTTTTAACGAGCTATAAAACGAAAAGCGCCCGTAAGTCGCTTAAATCCTCGATATAAAAGAGGCGGAAAATACGCGTAACTAGCTCGCCCGGCCGGACGGGGTACTCGGCGACTATACGCTTTTTAGTACTTTAAAATACGGCGGCGTAGCCTCTAGCCACTTACTTACTTTTTTCGTCCCGCTTAAAAAATTACCGGCTAAACGGCAAGGGCGTAACTTCGACGAAAACTTAAAAAGCTCGCGCGTTAAAGGTAGCGAGTTATAAGTATAAAGCTAAGTAATAGCTAAACGCGTCGTAGTCCGCGGTTAAACGTTAACGGTTTTAACGGGGAAGGGGTAAGACCGGTAGTACTAATTACCGCTACGGGGTAGCGGCTAAGACCTAGTATTCGAGTAACGTAGCGGTAAAGTTTAATATAACGTTTAGGGTAATAGTAGTAAGCGTAGTAAATAAGCTAGTAAAAACTGTAAAAAAATCTAGGGTAACGGCTAGGGCTTAGCTAACGAGCGTATAGTAAGTAGGGGTAACGTTAAAGTTATTAACTATTATATTATCGTTGTACTCGAGCTCCGTAGTAGCGAGTAAAGGCGTTAGCGTAGTAAAGAAAGTAGCTTTAGTAATAACGGTAGCGTCTTATTAGTCTACCGTTATAAAGTCGGGGTAAGCGGCGAAGTACCCGGTAGGGTCGTTAAGGGGGTTAGTAAGTAAAGAGTCTATAGTAGTAAAAGACGGGTAATAGGTATAAGTAAAGGTATAAGTATATAAAAGGGTAAAATAAGTAAAAAAAAGAAATAAGTAAAAAAGAAAGTCGTTGGGCGATAAGTTTTATATAGTAAGGCAAGGCTTTTTTTATACGTAGTAGGAAAAATAAAAAAATAAGGAGGGCGAGATAAAAATAAAAAAGGTATAAATAAAAACGGCGCGTACGGGTAAGTACGCGTAAATAAAAAAAAGGAATGACCGGCGACGACGAGTAATAAACGGGTATTTATACGTAATAAAGTCGCGTACTAAAGCTAAGGAAGGAGCGCGTAAACGGGAAGGAAAGAGCGACCGGTAAGTAATACGGCTAGTATTTACGGGGCCGTAACGCCGGTATAACGTATTACGGATATGGTAAGAGCTAGGTAATAGTATAGTTAGTTACCGTCGGTTACCGTTAGTCGTAGTAAACGAGGATATTACGGACGTCGGGATACTAACGCGGGGTAGTAACGTATAAGTAGTTAGTATTATTATATAGTACTTAAAGGCGTCTACTCTATCTAGACGGGATTATTCTCGTAACGCGCGGCCGGCGGCTAGTCAGGGCGGGCTAATACTATTTTATAATACCGTCGAGCCTAAGAAGGCCGAGCTAATCGAAAATCTCCGAGTAACAACGTTCGTAGTCGTAGACGAGGTCGGGGGCGCTATCGACGAGTTAGTCGCGGTATCGCTAGCTATCGTTATAGCGTCCGTAGCTTAGTTACTTAATAAAATATTTAACGTTTTAACGCCGGTATACTATTTTTAACTCGTAAAACGTAATACGCGAGACCTCGTAGTAAAAAAACTCCTCGTCGAGTTCGGGACTAAAATTATTTACGGCGTTATTTTATATAACGGGGCCGGGTAGCGGTATAGTACGGTCGAATAAGTCGGGACTTTATTTAAACTTATATAACTAAGTAACGCTAATAATAAAATATACTTAGTTATTAAGTAGTAATACGATATAGTAAACTAGTTTCCCGACGCGTTCGAATACTTTAAATAAACTTATACGTTATTACGAGAACTTAGGCTTACGGTCGCCTAATAGGCTATATCCGTAGTAAAAGCGGACGTAGACTATATCGTCGACTTAGAATTCTACGAAACGGTACTTATTATTATACCGTAGCTTAGCTAAAGAGTTAATAATATCGACTAGGTCCTTAGCTTTTCGCTAATAAGTTTCTCGCTATAAAAGGCGCGCCTTTACGGTAACTTTATCGGCGGCCTTTAGAACGAGGAGACTTAATAGGCCGTTAGGGCGGAAGCCGTATACTATTTTATTTAAAGAGTAGCCGATAACGTTCGAATACGCGTTATTAAAGCGGAACTAGAGTACGGGGAGAATAAACGGCTAGGGTACGTCGGGGGAGGCGGTAGTATAGTACCGGAAAGCGATTTCGACCGTTTAGTTTTTACGTTCCGATAAGCCGTTAGTTTAAACGTAGTATACCGTACTTAAAAGTAAACGCGTATCGAGACGTCGGAATATCTCGTTCTATATTCTTACTATAAACTTTTTATTTTTATCGTTAATAATACGTTTCGGGATACCTTAGTTAGCGTTATAAAGGGCCGTTAATAAGTACTTAATTTAATAAACGGCCTAGTATATACTGTAACCGGGTACTAAAAGCGTTTTACGTAAAAACTTATAAGTAATAGTAAGTACGTTATTTATCGTCGAGAACTCCGGGTCGTACTAAAACGAAGTAGTAGTATCCTTGGTTAGTATTTTAATAATAAAGTTTATAACGACGGTATAGAAAAGGATATTAACCGAGCGGATAAACTAAAGTTCGCCCGTCGGTTTAAAACGGTACGTTTAATTTAAACGATAAGCCTCGTAAAACTATAAGTATTTACGGACCTTTTAACGGAGTCGGGAGGGGGGGCCCTAGCAGGCTACTACGCACAGAGTTTTCCCCGACGGTAATAGGCTTATTACCCTCGGGTTTTTACTATACGACTTAGTATAGACGTCCTTTATACTATCTATAGATGGTTTATAGGAGTATAAATAAATAAACGGAGTCGGGGGATAAAGACGTTTTATAGTTTTACTATTATACGTTTTTCGCTTTAGTAGAAGTTTTTGTTGTAGGCGGTGGCTAGGACGCGTTAAATAACCGGGTATAAGATATAAAGTTTAGGGGTACCGGATTCGTCGTAGTAAAATAGTAAGGAGTCGGAGATAGTTTAAGAGCCGACGGGGATAGTACGCCGTTAGCTTCGCGAAAGCGGGTCGTTAAATACTATAACTACGTTTTTTAAGGTAACGCGGCGAATAGGGTTTAGGGTAGTATCTTTTTCGTAACTTTTAAGAATTTTTTAACGTAAACTAAGGTTAATATAAACGGTAGTAACGCTGTTACCGGTATTAAATATAAGGGTTTTATTAACGTCGTTTAAGATATTATAAGTAATAGCGCGATAAACGTTAAGCTCGTCCGGGGGTACGGCCGTTATAGTCGACGTTATATATACTCGCGGGAAGTTTTCGTATACTACGTTTACGAGGATATCGGCGTCGTCGGGTAAGTCCGGTTTAGCCTAAGTAAGTAAGCGAAAGAGCGCGTTAAGTATTACGTTTACTTTACTAGGGATATAAAAAATACGAATATTAAACTATAATATATAGTTAATTACGGACGCTAGTTTTAGGTTAGCCTTGTCTAGGTTAAACGTTTTTAAAGACGTATATATTACGATATTACGTACGGGCGCGTAGTTAATAAGAATATTAACGGGGTAACGGTTTAATTATACTAGTTTACGTATTTTTATAAATGTTTATACGATAATAACGACTTTTAATTCCGTTACCCCGTACCTTTTTTTAGCCTTAAAAGTAGGACGCGATAAAAAGTAGACGGGTTTAAACTAGTTAAAGGAAAGGTTTACTCTGGGTATCTAGATACCGTTTTATAAACCGATAGTCTAGAAAATAGTTACGCCGAAACCTCGTTTATATATATTTAACTTAATAAATAACGGTTACTCGGGATCGTAGTAATAAAGGCGTATTTACTAGTATAAAGATTTTTATAACTAAGTAAAAAACTCCCGTTCCTCCGCGGTAGGCTTATACGTTAACTTACGAGTAATAGCTTTACGTCTACTTTACTTAATACCGGGCTTGAAGCTAAATTCTTTTTTGTTGCGGCGTTATAAAACCGTCTTCTTCGTCTATAAGGGTAACGCTTTTTAATCGAAAAACAGAATACTAGTACGGAGAAAACCGGTTATACCGAGATAAGTGTTAAGACTAGATAAGCTACGAAAGAAAAAAATCTTTTTAAATACCGCGATACGATTTTCCGTATACTCGACGCTATTACCGTTAATATTAAAGCCGAGGAGGCGGACCGATAGGAAACCGAAGAAACTTTTCTCGGTAGATACGACGAGGCTTTTTTTTACGAAAACGTCGAAAAGCGTCTCGAGATACCGTAAATATTCTTCGGGCGAGTCGTTAAAAATAATAACGTCGTTAATATATACGCGGGCGAAGTACTTATAAGGTTTTAGTAGTTAGTCTATAAAGCGTTACGCGTATACGGGCGCGTTACGAAAGCTTATAAGTATAATATTAGAGTACTTAAGGCCGCGTTTACTTATAATAACGAGGCGGTTAGTATAATTTAAGAAGACGGAGAGCTAGAAAAAAAAAGATACTATATCGTATATAAAAAAAATAGTTTTAAAAGCGATAAACTAGACTATATTAGCCTAGTCGAGGAGTAAGTAAACGTCGGGTACCGTAAGCTTATTAAACGGTCGTAGATTAACGACGACGCGGCCTTTTTTTTTACCGTTAATAGTACGTTAAACGACGAAGACGGGGTAAGCGATAGATACGCCCTAGTCAAAAAAACTTATTTTACTTTAGCGGTAAAGCTCGTCGTAACGTTTATTAATAAGCTCGTTATTTTATAACCCTAGTAAGTATAGTTTAATATTTTACCGTTAGTTTTACTAACCCTCGACAAGGTTAATACGTATTTTTAGCTCGTCGGCTATAAAGACGGGCCCGTAGTTTTAGAATATTAAGCGGTACCTAGTAATTAACGCGTAAAGGCGAGTAACGTAGCTTAGGTCGAATAAACCGACGACGGCCCCGTTAAATATTTTATTAAACGTTATATCGTTTAGCCGTTCGATACTATACGATAGTATAAAAAAGTTAACGGATCTAAATAAAAAAGGGTCGTTAAAAACTAATAAGTCGCCGGGGTTAAAAAGTTTAGTAAACGGGGTATCGGGAAGCGGGTTAACGGGTACGCTTAGCGCCGCGTAGTAGTATATTCTACGTACGCTATTAACGGTAACGTAGTACACGGCTTCTAATACTTCTTTATTATCTCCGTTATCGTCTAGGCGTAAAAATTACTCCTTGTATAAAAAAACGGTAAACTCGGTAAGGACTTAGTAAATAGTAACGCCGTTTTCGACGTACTCGATATAGCTCAAAAGTATACCGCGTATAAACTTTATAAGGACGTCCGTCGGGTTATAGTATACTATACGACGGCCTAGTACCCGTTCGATAACTTAGTCGTATATATAATACGTAACGGACGTAAAATAGTACGTCTCGGCGGGGGCTAAGGGATTACCGGAAAAGTTAAATAAGACGTTATTATATACTACGTCGGCTATAGCTCTTTAATACAGTTATAAAGTAATCTAGTACGCTACGCGTATAAAGGTACAAAAAGTACGGTTAATATAACGGTTTTAAATTACTAGGCTCGCGAAAAGACTAAAGGAGAGCGTTGCTTTGGCGACGTTAATAACTACGTTATAACGGACTATCTCGCGTATACTAAAGAGTATTTTTAAACTAAGGAAAGGGAATACGTTAACGACGATTTCGAGTACCGTATATACTTTCGTACCGTCCTTAGTATAACCAATAAGGAATAGCGTAAAACGGGCTTTCTAAATTACTATATAACTACTACCAACTATACCTAACGTTTTCTATACCGAAGTATATTATACGTTATAACCGTACTACTAAAACTAAGCGACGTCGACCAAGTATCCGGAAGTATTAGTATTAACGTAAATTTCGAGCTACGGGCCGTCTAGGCGTATTTAGACCGGAATTATAAATAACGTTTACTTTACGGGTACCGTAGCTAAGTCGCGGACGCGGTAGCTCGAGGATATAACCCGGAAATCCGTAAGCGTAGTAGGCGTAGGGATAGTTTCGGCTACTAGGGTTATAAAAAACACGGACCGGCTAGCCGGGGTAGGCTATAGTACCGTACTATAAGGACCGTCGTTAACTAACGCTAAGGCAAACGTAAGAACGGCGTTAAAAACGCCGCGGTAAGTATATAAATACACGTATAATATTAAGATATTACGTAATAAAAAAGTACGTCGATACCTATTATAAGTACGCCGGGCTAACGGCGCTAAAAATACTAAGGACTAGGTATAAAAGGTTACGGGCGCGGGCTCGGGGCTATACGAGGCCGGCGTAATCTCCTCGTAGTAGTATACGCGCGTATAGGGCGGGGCGGTATCGGCGTCGCCTTACTAGTCCTTATTTTAAATACCGGGCGCGGTAAAGTTTTCGTAAAAGTATACGTCCGCGTAATTAGTTACGTCGTACTCGACGTCGTCGGTCTAGTTTATTTTTATTTTGTCGTAATCGGCTAACGGTAAAGGTATCGGAATACCGTATACGAGCTAGGCGAGGTAATAAATAATAGCGTTATCGCGGACTTAATTAAAGGGACGCTCGTTTATAAATTATTACCCGTTAATTTCGGAGTCCGTAATATAGTTTTTTATAAACTTAACGTTAAAAACGTACTTACGTTTTTTAAGCTTACCGTTCTTTTTTTTTTCGTAGTACATAATATAGATAAGCGTACCCGGAAGAATACTATCCTAGGCTACATTAGTTTAGCTCGCGGATACCGTAAAACTAAGTCGCGGTACGGGGCCGGCGGAGTACTTAAACTAACGGTTAAAAGTTAGATTATTAAAAAACAACTAACGATAGTCGCTACGACGGTAACGGGAACCCGACCGCCCGCGACGGGTATCGTTTAACTACTTATCCGCGTAATAAACTACTACTATTAGCCGAGTACTCGCGCGGCGGCGCTAGGCGTAAGCGGTAAAGCCGCTTTCGATAACTATTTAAAAGTAATAAGTAGCGGCCCTAGTAACGAGTTTCTTTAAAAAAAGCGCGGGAATAATACTAGCCGTAGGCTAGTCGATAAAAGCTTAAAGGTCGTAGTAAAAGTTAAAAAATACGCCCGTAAAAAAAATACGATCGTCGTTATTATATACTTTACGAGCCTACTTAATATACTAAACGTAAAACTTACGGATAGCGTTATCGTCGGTATTATCTTTGTAATATAAGACGTAGTTACGAAACTAAGCTATAATCTTATAAACTTAGCGTATAAAACGGGCTTATAACTTACTAATCTATAAGGACAAGTCGAGCCGTATAACGGCTTTGTCCGTATCCGAGAATTCCGTTTCGTACTAATCGACGGTAAAACCGCGTAGTTATCGTTATAAGTTATTCTAGAGTTTAATAGCCGTAACCCCGGTATCGTTAACCGTAGCTTCGGTACGGATATAACGAATAAAAGGCTCGACTTCTATAAACGTCGGGGTTAACTTTTAATTATAATCCTTAGTTTTTAAGTTAAAAATACTAATTAGCTCGTACCGCTACGGTTTACGGGCGAGCTAAACTAGGGTTTTTAAAAACCTATTACCTACGTCTTAGTACGGGCGGCGAACTTTAACGTCCGGGGGCGGGAGGAAACTTACGTACTAGTAAAACGTATAAACGGCGGGCCGGCCCTAAAAACTTATATAACCTAAGCGCTAATATTAAACCGAGGGGTTTTACTATACCGGGGGATCGTACAAAAGACCGCGTGTAAAAAAGTTACCGACGGGTATTTAATACTAGTAGCTAAATACTACTATAAAAGGCGGCCGGGAAGACGTAAGTAAACGGCCCTTAGGCTTGTACGTTTTATTAAGCGGCGCGTCGGGGCCTACCGGCGGTATAAAGTCTATAGTTATCGAGCGCGGCGGCGTCGCGTTAACTAACGCTAAAAAAGGCTCGTATAGTAACCGGATACGTAGTAAGCCAAGGTTAAGGACGCGGTTTATAACGACGGTTAGTATATTAATATAGTTAACGCTAGTACTAGTTACGTAAACGGTAATAATAACCTACTATTACGTACTTTTAGTAATTAGTTATCTTCGTCACGTGGCTAGTCACGTGGCTCTGCCACGTACCTTGCACGTAATACGTGCGTATTAGGTAGCTAGGTGGGTACCCGTACGGTATCCGTATACGTATTCGTACGTGTACGGGCGCCCGTACGGGCGACCCACTTTAGTAGTATATATAAATCGCACGTTCCACACATCCCCTAAAGCGTACAATCCATCACTATTACACTATACACTAGTACTAATACTATTCGTTTGTTTGTTTTTATTACGCCGTCACGACCATTTCCTTTGTTATACCTCTACTAAGCAACCACCTGTTACGCCCTGTACGTAACACCTACGCTAAGGTTTCGATAGTCCGGGTAAAGGAAGTACGTTAGTCGGAGCGGTAGTTAGATACTCTAAACGCGTCTTACGAGGTTATAATACTAAAAAACGAGGGTAGTACCGAAATAGTAAAAATAGTAGTCGTCCGATATTAAAAACGGGACGAGTACGGTCTTAACTCGTTAGGACTAACGAGGATAACGCGGCGGGTTTAAGTAATACGGTACGTAGGCGGCGGTTTAGACGCTTTAAAACACGGGGCGGGTATAATACTAAAACTACCCGCGGTCGACGTATCCTACTCGACTATAAGTAAGGGTAAGTAAACCTACTTTTCGCCTTAAAAACCCGACGGGGGGGCTTCGGAAATTAGGGGTAATACGTTCCTTACTACTTAAAACGCGCGTAAACGTACGGGCTACTTTCTTTTCCGCGTCGTCGCCTACTCGAAAGGCGAGGGATTAAGATCGGTAAAGGGCCCCTTATCCTTAATAACGGGAGGCGATACGACCGTATTAGGTAAACGAATTACCGAGTCCTTAAGGGGCGTTATAAATTACCGTAAAGACGAGCGTACAAGTCTAAAGGACGGTTCGACGGGTTAAGGAAACGGGGGAAAGCTTAAAATAATAAATAAAAAAGCCTCTACTAAGTCTAGCCTAAACTCGTTAATAGCACGCGTAAAAGCCCTAGTATAACGTCGGGAGTTTTCGGGTTACGGCCTACTTTTTCGTTTACGCGTTATTATAAGCGCGACTTCGTCTTCGGACGTAAAATCCCGATCGGTAAAAACCGTAACCTCGGATTAGCTATTCGATTCCTCCGTAAAAATAGTCCTGTACTTATAAAGGTTTTACAAGTTAAGACGGATACTAAAAACCTCGTTATAAACCTTATAGGCGTAGGGAATACGCTTTTTAATCCTAAGCCTAGGCACGGTAAGAACGGGGGTTAAAACGTAAGTTACGCGAAAAAGATCGGTACTAAGGCGTAGCTTTAGACTAACAACGTAACGTATTTCGTTTTTATCGTTTTCCGAAATACCGGCGAAGCTTTCGTAGTTTAAGAACTCGCGTAACTAGGCGTAGAAAACCCGTACCTTAGCGATAAGGTTTTCGGCTAAGTACTAGTCGTTCGACATTAGCGTAGTTACTTAAGGTTAATAAACGGGGTCCCGGCGTCTAAATACGCGCGGGATACTATTAAAACGTAAAAAGGCGGCGTTCTTTAAACGCGTAGCGTATACTTATCGAAAGCGCGTAAAGGTACGGCTTGTCTAGGCGCGCGGGCGGGTATTATTAAAAGCCTAGGGGTACGAGGCGGAGCGACGGTTTTAGGCGTTAATAGAATCGTTAAACGCCGAGGTCGTTACTACTCGTAAAAGTTAAATAAGTTCTTATAACGGGTTCGTAGTTTCGAGTATCGGCTATAAAGTAAGTACAAACTATACTTAAGGTCGTAAACGGTCGTTATAAGGTAGTACTTTTTTTCGACTATTTTACGGCGTCAAGTATCGGCTATAAAGTAAGTATAAACTATACTTAAAGGCGTAGGCGTAGTCGTCGAAAAGCGGTTATTTCTTAAAACAGGCTCGGGGCTTTAAGTATCGGCTATAAAGTAAGTATAAACTATACTTAAGAGTCGCGAATAGTCGTTATAAAGTAGTACTTTCTTAGACTATTTTACGGCGTCAAGCATCGGCTATAAAGTAAGTATAAACTATACTTAAGGGCGTAAGCGTAGTCGTCGGAAAACGGTATTTCTTAAAGTAGGCTCGGGGCTTTAAATATCGGCTATAAAGTAAGTATAAACTATACTTAAAGTCGCGAGTAGTCGTCGAAAAATAATACTTTTAAACGGATTTACGGGTTTAAGTATTAGCTATAAAGTAAGTATAAACTATACTTAGAGCCGTAAGCGTCGTCGAGCGTTATTACTATCTTAAAAGATAAAGAGAGCTACTACTAATTATTACGTATAGGTAATAGTAATAGTTACTACTAGTAAAGTAATACGTAAACGCGGGTTATAAAAGCGTAAAATGAAAAAGTAAAGTAAAACGTATATAGTAAATAGTATAGTATATAATTTTTAGATTACTATTTACGTATACTAAGTATACGCTTTACTATATACTACCTAAGTATATAATTAATACTTATAAGTACTAATTATATAATACGCGTAGTAAGTATACGTATTATCCTCCGTTTACTTTTCAATTTATTTAAGGCCTAAAAGGAAGTTCTTTTAAAGTTAATTAAGCCTTTCGTCGTTTATATCGTTTATAAAGTCGAAAGTTATTTTATAACGTTTAAATAAGAACTTTAGCCTATCGAGTATAGCGAACTTTTTTATCGTATTTATCGTCGCGATAAGCTTAGTTAAGACCGTTTTAGTAATAAGCTCGTTAATCGTATTTACCTTTTTCTAGTACTACTCGTAAATTAAGTTCGACCGGGCGTTCTTAGTATACGCAAAATCTTCGATCCGTTAGAAGCCCGTTAAGTCGGAAACGATAGCCGTAACGGTCGACAATACCCTAATTTATACTCGCGGGTTATTTTTTTTAAATACTCGTTTTATCGTATTAGCGAGCTTTTAATCGGACATATCCCGATTAGTACTCTTTAGTATTTACGGTTCCGGGGGCTTATACGGATCCTCCGGATTTATAAACTTTTAAAAGTCTCTTGCTTTTGCCTAGGCGACTAATACTTAGTCGAACTAGTTTACTCCCTCGTTAAAATAAACGACTTTCTTCTTTACAAGTATTAATATTATAGGCTAAGGGCCTTAGCGTGGCGTACGACTACGCCGTACGCCGACCTTAACAGGTAAGAGCCCTCTTAAGTTACATAACCCTAAACCGCGTACGTAAGGAGGCGTCGGGCAGGTTACTTAACGAGGGCGGATACCTTTAGACCCCCGCGGGCGTCTAGCATAGCGATACAGGGTATACGTATTATTAGACACCCGTAAGCGTTTAGCGTACGAAGGATACGGTAGGGTAAATCTAGACTACGTAACCTTAGGCTTAATATATGTAACGGTAGGTAGTTACTTAATAAGGGTAGTTACCGTTAAACGCCCGTGGGCGTCTAGAGGGTAAGGGTATACGAGGGAGGCGGGGTCGAGGTATATAGGGGAAGGAAACCTTTAAAGTACAAATCCCTTTTTTTTCCTTTCCTTTTATAAGATTAGTTATTTTAATAATTTAAGAGTTTTTACGTACGCCCTTACTACTAAGACCTATATATTTAACTAATTTTCGTCTTTTTTTCGACGACCTTACCTCGGTCGGGTAAGTATACTCAAGCCTAAGTACCGTAGAACCAAAATTAAGTAGTACGAGTAAGCCTAAAATACTACTTAATATTACGGCAAAACGGCAAAATAAAAAGAGTAGAAAAATACGGATCCCCGGCTATTAAGGGTAGGTATCCCGACGAAGCATTACGCTAAATAGTCGCCGCCCTCTAATAGCAAGTAAAGCTTTTAGTCCAAGAGCGGGAGTAGCGGCCGGAAAGGCGCGGCTTCGCCGAGCCGTCGGAACCCTACGAAAGGCGGCCCCGACTTATCCTAAATATAGTAGTACTATTTACGGGCTCCCGCCGGGAGTACGTAAGCTAGTATACTTTAATTCGGGATAAGCTACGTATAAATACGGTAGTAATTAGTAGCGTAAATATATAGCTAGTTTACGTTTATTATAACCTAAGTTTTAAGGCCTAAGTAATAATTTATACGTACTATACGTAACTCTAAGATAACGAAAACGTAGGCCCGAAAGAATTCTTAGTTTATTTAGACTTAGTATTTAATAACCCGAATAAGCGTTAACGCGTCGTAGACTAAATAATAACCGTCCGTTAAGGGGAACGGGAATAAATAGCGGTGTTTTTACCGAAGTTTAAAAGGGATTTATTCGAGTCGGGCTTAAAAGACGTCGATACGGTAGTTTACGACTTATTACGTAAAGCTATTAACTTTACTACGCGTTAGGCGACGCTAACCTTACCGGCCCTAACGTTATACGCGGAGTATAAAAACTAGCTCTTAGTAATAAGTTTTAATATAAATAATATACGCTAAACGGCCTCGACTTAGTCTCGTAGCTATATACTAGCCGCCGGCGAACTTATAAACCTCCGTACGGGCTATACTTAAACGTTTAGTTACGTAAGGCCGGTAACCGTAGCTATAACGCGGCCGTCGATAAGCCTTATTACGCGGCTTATAATAACGTTTAACCCCGACCCGTATACTTATTTTAAGTACGGTACCCGTAGCTATATCCGGAGTACTTACCCGTAACGGGATACGGCCCGCCTAGTTACGGTATACGAGGCTCGAGTAAAGGAAGTATACTTAGACTATAAGGACGCGTTGGAAGCGTTATAAGACGGGACTTTCGAGCTAAGAAAAGAGTAGTCCCGCGCTAAAAGCTCGGTAAAGGGCGTAAAAGAGATTTATAACGGGCGTAAAAGAAGTAGGTACTAAGGATAAAGGCGGAAGGTATATACGTTAACGCGGTTATTAATAACCGTTATAATATATAAACTTTTACTAACTTAAAATACTTCGCGTTCGTTATAATTTTAAAGTAATATATAAAAAAGATAAAAGCGTAAACGTTAACTATTAAACCCCGGAAGCTTTAGTAAGTAATAAACTAACCTAAGGAAAAGTAACTATTTATTAAACGGGTAACGAGGGTTTAAATAAATACCGCGGGTATAAAGACCCCGGTATAAGTATACGTAGTACCGGACTAAGAAGAAATACTAATCCTAAGCAAAGGCTAGCTCGCCTACTACTATACCGTTATTAAGCCTACTAAGGATAAGATTTTTATAAGTAAGTAAAGAATAATACTAAAGACGAAACCCTAAAAACGAACGGACGGTATAGTAGTACGGGTATTAACGGCGATAGTACGGCGGTTATTAAAAACGCTTACGGTTTAGTACTCGGCGGTTACGATAAAAGACGTATACGTCGCGCTCGAAACGAAAAAAGTACTCGCCTCGATAACGGAAATCCGGGCGAAAGTACCGAAATAGTTAAAGGACTTAATAAAGGCGTTTAACCCTAAAACGGCTAAGACGTTACCGCTGTACCGCCCGAGCGTAAACTATAAGATTTAGTTAATTAAAAACTCTAATAAATCTAAGCCCTCGTTTCTAGTAACGTTACTATACTACCGGTTTAAAGAAAAGTTATTCGTAATTCGGAAAACTATCTTAAATCTATTAAACTAAAAGCTAATCCGGCCGAATAAATTTTTAGGCGGTACGCCGGTATTATTCGTCCGTAAAACTAATAAAAGCTTTTAGTTTTACGTTAATTACTATAAGTTTAATATTATTTTAGAGCGGGATACTTACCCTTTATTATTAATTACGGAAACCCTACGCTACGTAACTAAGTATTATTAAGTAACTAAACTAAACGTAATCTCCGCGTTCTACCGTATAAAAATACGGGAAGGGGATAAGTAAAAAACGGCGTTTAATACTCGTACTAACTTTTATAAGTAATTAGTTACGCCGTTTAGCCTTACGGGTACCCCGGCGTCGTTTTAACGGTATATTAACTAGGTCCTTTAAATTTACTTAGATATAGACGCGATAACTTTTATCGACGACGTTTATATTTATTCGAGTAGTTCCCGTACGGACTACCGCGTACGGGTATACGAGGTAGTAGATAAGCTTTATAAGGCCGGCTTTTAGTTCGATATTAAAAAGTACGAGTTCGAGGCCTAGGCTTCGAAGTTCCTCGGCTACGTTATTAGGCCGGGCCGTAGACTCGAGATAGACCTAACCAAGGTAAACGTAATCCGGGACTAGGAAGTCCCGCGTACGGTCCGCGTAGTCCGGGGGTTCCTAAAGTTTACCGGGTTTTACTAGGAATTTATCCTTCGTTACTCCGAGTATACGTTCCCTTTAACGGATTTAATAAAGAAAGGAGCTAAGTTTATATAAACGTCGGAGTATAAAGTAAGTTTTTAAACCTTAAAAAAGGCGGCTACGGAAAGCCTAGTACTAACGGTATAAGTCCCGGGAAAACCTACAAGAGTAAAAGTAAATTTATCGGAGTATATTCTAAAGGCCGTCCTACTATAAAAATAAACGGACGAGGCGTAGTATCCCGTAACCTATTTCTTAAAAAAGTTTACGCTAACGGAGTATAATTACCCAATCTACGATAAAAAGTTATACGCTATTATTACGACGATACGAGAATAAACGCCAAAACTAAAAGGAAAACGCTTCGAAGTACTTACGGATTACCGAAACCTATAATAGTTCCTAAGCCGCCGCTTACTTAACGAACGCTAAATACGGTAGGCGGAAAATTTCCTAGTAATAAACTATACCCTAATTTACCGGCCTAGGCGGCTATAACTATTATTAAATACGCTATCCCGGCGGGACTAGGATATACTAGTAAATAGCGGCGACGACCGGCGGGCCGAACGAGAAGTATAACTTTTTATAGAAACCGTAAAGGGGTTAAGGATAACCGGGCCCCCGTCGGACAAAGCGCTTTAACCGACCGTCGTAGCCCTAGTAGGGTAAGTAGTACGGGCGGATAAAGATAGTCCCGGGGAAATAAGTAAAAAGCCGACTAGCGAGTTAAAGTCGTCGTTTATAAACGACGAGTTAATAACGTTATAATATACGTCCTTTAAAACTAACCGTTAGTACTAAAAGCTCCGGGACGCGATCTAAAGGAAGGACGATACGGTATTAAAAAAGTAAGGGTTAAACTTCGAGTTAATAAAATTCCGGTAGGATTCGGAGGGCCGAGTAATATAACGAAATCGGTTCTAAATCCCGTCTAAAAAGCCCCTCCGTATACGTTTAATCTAAACTATTTATAACTCGAAACTTACCGGGTATTTAAATAAAAAAGCTACGCGGATAGTAATTTCGAAGTCGTACGTCTAGCCGGTATTAATAGCTGATATACGGCAATTCGTAAAAAACTACTAGCGTTACTACTAAATTAAGCCGTAACGGGATACTAAGTAAAAGCTCTTTAAACTACTCCCCGTTCTAGAACGGCCGTAGAACGAACTTTCCGTAAATTTTATTGTTTACTTACCGATTAGTAAAAAATATACTAATATTATAGTAATTACGGACCGCTTAAGTAAAACGGTAGTATACGAACTAATACCGATAATTAAAGTACCGGAGGTAGTAAAACGTTTCTTTAACGGCGTTTTTTAATACTACGGTTTATTAACGGCGATCGTATCTAACCGCGGGGTATAATTTATAAATAACTTTTAAACGGAGGTTTATAAAACGTTAAGTATTACGCGTTGGCTATTTACGGTATAGTACCCCGAGACGGACGAAGTAACGGAACGGGCGAACTAAAAGTTAAAAATCTACTTCCGCGCTTTTACTTTTTTTTCGTAGTCGGATTAAACTTAGCTACTTTTATCTATTATAGTCGTTTTAAATAACCGGGTTAGTACCTTGACGAAGATATTACCGTTTTATATACTTTATAGCTATTATATACCGGTAATCGACGAGCCGGTATTAAAGGCCTAACGGTTAACCGCGATATCCGGCGACGCGCTAGTAAAAAAATAACGCTAGAGTACTATATACGTATAGGCGAGTATAAAGATCGCCTAGGAAGTATAAAAAGCCTAGACGAACAAGTATTACTAGTACGTAGGCGTATTCTAATAGGGGGAGCGCGTATAGCTCCGGATACGTTACGTTAAAACCGTACGGCCGGTAAAAAAACTAGACTAAGTAGTATTACCGTACCGTATAGTACGTATAATAAATAACTACGCCGTAAAACTAAATATACCGAAAGGGATTTACCCGGTATTTTACGTAAGTCTAATTTAGCGCGGCGACGACGACCCGCTCCCGAATTAACGGGTAAACTATACCGAGCCGTTACTACTAACCGTAAACGGTTATAACGAGTACGAAATAAATAATATCCTTAAGTACCGCCGGAAGGGCTACGGTTAGTAAGTATACGTAAAATAGGCCGGGTACGCTACGCTAAATTAAAAGCCGTTAAAAGCGATATAAAAGACTACGGCCCTAGACGAGTACGAGGAGCGGGTATACCCCCCGTAACGGAAAGCGTTAAAAGGGGGGAAGTAATATTATAGGCTAAGGGCCTTAGCGTAGCGTACGACTACGCCGTACGCCAACCTTAATAAGTAAGAGCCCTCTTAGGTTATATAACCCTAGACCGCGTACGTAAGGAGGCGTCGGGCAAGTCACTTAACGAAGGCGGATACCTTTAGACCCCCGCGGGCGTCTAGTATAGCGATACAGGGTATACGTATTATTAGACACCCGCGGGCGTTTAGCGTACGAGGGATACGGTAGGGTAGATCTAGACTACGTGACCTTAGGCTTGATGTACGTGACGGTGGGTGGTTACCTAATAAGGGTAGTTACCGTTAGACGCCCGCGGGCGTTTGGAGGGTAGGGGTAT
>JANSMC010000197.1:0-31668 GCA_029299015.1 Ophiostoma montium
GGGGTTGTCATTTTAACCGTATTTGGTAAGGTGGATGCAATAGGACGCAGTCGAGGTACCTGGCTGAGGGGGGATTTATTAGGCCGCGTACCTCCGTACGGAGTGCATTCGATAATACGGTACGGAGTGCGAGTAGGCGGTACGAATAGGCAGGCACCCCGCTACGAGTTTTCGAAGCTACCAGATCACGTGCAGAAATTCGACCTCACTTTTTGGAGCTCCGCGACATAACGGAGGAGAAAAGGACAAGGCCGTGAGACACACCCCCCGTCAATCCCGATATATCGTATACGATTACAGAAAACGACGACATCCCTGCCATCTCGACATACGATGGAGAGCGAAATCAGAAAGATCATCCCGTCGATCGACCCAGTGGTGTCCGAGTACTCGGTTGGGTACCTGAACCATGCATCGACGACGTTGACCGGGGCCGAGGACGACGAGGCCGGGGGTGCTGAGGGTGGAGTGGCCCCGCTGGCGGAGGCGGCGGCAGCGGTGTCGGAGCTGCTGCTGTCGGCATCGGGCGACACGCAGAATGCGGCGGTCCGGGAGCGCATCCACGAGCTGGTGAACAAGTGGGTCGAGCGGTATGGGCGCGAGGCGGAGGCGGCCAACGGCGGCAGCGGGCGGGCGGCGGCGGTGCGGCGGCTGGACCAGACGTTCCAGGTCAGCGCGCAGCGCAACATGTCGTCGACGCTGGCGGTGGCGACGGGCGGCGTGGACCTGGAGTCGGCCAACACGCGCAAGGTGGAGAGCAAGGTGGACAAGAAGAAGCTGGAAAAGGCAGAGCGCAAGATTGCGGCCAAGCAGAACAAAAAGACGTACAAGACGGTCGAGTACGAGGCGTCGCGGCTGCTCAACCAGACGGACGACGCGCAGTCGTACGAGGAGTTTTACATGGCCGTCAATCCGCTGCAGCTGGGCGCGGCGGCCGGCAAGCCCAAGGACATTAAGCTGGACAACATTGACGTCAACATTGCCGGCACGCGCATTCTGACCGACACCAACCTGTCGCTGGCGTATGGCCACCGCTACGGTCTGGTCGGTAACAACGGTGTTGGTAAATCGACACTGCTGCGGGCGCTGTCGCGGCGTGAGCTGCCGGTGCCGACACACATTTCCATTCTGCACGTCGAGCAAGAGGTATGACCCAGGCGTGAGCTTTCTTTGCTGTATACATATATGCTGACTTGGGGACTTTAGATTATGGGCGATGACACACCTGCATTACAAGCCGTGCTGGACGCCGATGTCTGGCGGAAGATTCTGCTGAAGGAGCAAGCCGTACGTATTACGTTTGATCATGATGTCTTGTTGTTGTCTTGCTGTCTACTAACTGTCTAGGAAATCGTACAAGGCCTGTCGACGATCGAGGCCCAGCGGTCGGGTCTGGCCGACACGTCGTCGGACGCAACACGGCTGGACAAGGAGCGCGAGGCACTGGACCAGCGGCTCGGCGACGTGCAGGGCAAGCTGTCGGAGATGGAGTCGGACAAGGCGGAGTCGCGTGCGGCCAGCATCCTGGCGGGTCTGGGCTTCTCGGCGGAGCGGCAGCAGTTTGCCACCAAGACGTTCTCGGGTGGTTGGCGGATGCGTCTGGCACTGGCGCGGGCACTGTTCTGTGAGCCGGACCTGCTGCTGCTGGACGAGCCGTCGAACATGCTGGACGTGCCGTCGATTACGTTCCTGTCCAACTACCTGCAGGGCTACCCGAGCACGGTGCTGGTGGTGTCGCACGACCGGTCGTTCCTCAACGAGGTGGCGACGGACATTATCCACCAGCACTCGGAGCGGCTGGACTACTACCGGGGCGCCAATTTCGAGTCGTTTTACGCGACGCGCGAGGAGCGCAAGAAGACGGCGCGGCGCGAGTACGAGAAGCAGATGGCGGAGCGGGCGCACCTGCAGCTGTTCATCGACAAGTTCCGGTACAACGCGGCCAAGTCATCGGAGGCGCAGTCGCGCATCAAGAAGCTGGAGCGCATGCCGGTGCTGGAGGCTCCCGAGACGGAGTACAGCGTGCGGTTCCGGTTCCCCGAGGTGGAGAAGCTGTCGCCGCCGATTGTGCAAATGTCCGAGGTGACGTTTGGGTACAGCGCAGACCGCGTGCTGCTGCGCAACGTGGACCTGGACGTGCAGCTGGACTCGCGCATCGGCATCGTGGGCCCCAACGGCGCGGGCAAGACGACGGTGCTCAAGCTGCTGACGGGCCGGCTGTCGCCGCTGTCGGGCCTGATCACGATGCACCCGCGGCTGCGCATTGGCTTTTTCGCGCAGCACCACGTCGACGCGCTGGACCTGACGACGTCGGCCGTGTCGTTCATGGCCAAGATGTACCCGGGCAAGACGGACGAGGACTACCGGCGGCAGCTGGGCGCCTTTGGCATCACGGGCACGACGGGCCTGCAGAAGATGGAGGTGCTGTCGGGAGGCCAAAAGTCGCGTGTGGCGTTTGCGTGCCTGGCGCTGACGAACCCGCACATCTTGGTGCTGGACGAGCCGTCGAACCACCTGGACATTGAGGCCATGGACGCGCTGTCGGAGGCGCTCAACGTGTTTGAGGGCGGCGTGCTCATGGTCAGCCACGACGTGACGATGCTGCAGACGGTGTGCACGAGCCTGTGGGTGTGCGACGGCGGCACGGTGGAGAAGTTTGCCGGCGACGTGCAGGCGTACAAGAAGCGGATCACGGCGCAGGCCAATGCGGCGGGCGTTGTGGCGGCACATTAGGCATTGGGATATAGGACGATTGTTTGCATGCATTGACTATAAACTACGGTTTGATTCTCTCTATGTATCGTGAACATATACCACCTGCAGATGCGGCGCTCTATAGTGGCGGGCAGCGTGGACAAACCACAGGAAAGCCGTGACGATGACGACGCCGACGATGATGACGGAGTTGTAGTTCATCGTCGTGGCATCGAAAGGACGGGCAGCAGCTGTTGGTTAGCAGGGGGGCGTAAAGTAAAGCAAGAGGAAGAACGCGACTCACGAAAGCAAAAGAAGATGCCAAACAGGGCAATGCACAGGACGGCCATGATGTTAACGGCAAAGCCAAACTTGCCGAGATGAAAGGGCCCGGGCTGAAAGTTCTTGCGGCCGGTGACGACGTTGGCGGTAAAGGGAATGGCGTAGGAGATGGAGTTCAAGATGATAAAGGACCCCGTCAGGTTGGTGAAGCCGACGGAGCTGCCGATGGGGATGGCGCCGAGGCCCGTGACGACGAGGCCGACAAAGAGCGTGGCCTCGACGGGGCACGACAGCGTCTCGTTGACGCGGCCAAAGACGGCGGCCAGCGGCACGGCGTTGTCACGTGCCAGGGCCCAAAAGGTGCGCGTGGCCGTCAGCACGGTGCCGATGACGCCGCACATGAGCGACAAAAAGATAATAAAGAGCAGGCCAAAGGTGGCGCCGGCGCTGCCGGTGGCCTGGCCGTAGATGGCGGCGAGCGGGAACGTGTTGACGCCGCCCTGCAGGACGGAAATGTCGTCGATGGCGTAGCCGAGCACAATGGCAAACAGGAAAGCCGTCAGCGTGCCGAGGCTGATCTGCAGCATGATCCCCTTGGGCAGGTTGCGGCGCGGCTCTTTGACCTCCTCGGCCATGTGGCTGATGGAGTCGGGCGTGCCAATGGTGAAGGCGCCGTTGAGCACGCCCGTCAGAAACGCGACGCCGCCGCCCCAGCCCGTCTCGTTGTTCTCAGCAAACGAGCCCCAGACAAAGTGGTTGGACGCGTGCTTGTTCGGCATGGCGGCCAGCGTGATGATGGTAGCGAGGCCGCCCGCCAGTACCAAAAACATGCCCAGGTTCTGCGTGTGCGGCACCAGCGGGTTGGCCAGCACGACGCAGGCGACGCTGAACCACAGGATGCCCAGGTAGGCGACGTAGACGGTCCAGGCCTCGGACACAAAGCTGGCGTGGTACGTGGCGTACATTTGCACGACGGTGTTGGCGGTGACCTGGACGAGCGAGGCCAGCCCGAACATCCACCCAAAGAAATTGATCCAGCCCGTGAAGAAGCCGACGACGCGGCCCTTGCGCGGGCCGGCCACCATGAGGGCCCAGTGGTAGACGCCGCCCGACGACGGCAGCGACGACGCCAGCTCCGACAGGCTGAGGCCGATAAAGGTGTAGTAGAAGCCGGCCACGAGCAGGCCGTAGATGATGCCGGGGATGCCGCCGTTTACTGGGGGGGGGGGGAAGGGGAGTTAGTTTTGTCTTTCATGTTTTTATTGTGAATTTTGAATTGTAAGACGTACATATGGACACGGAGATGGACGACCCCAACACCACCCAGGCATTGTCAATGGTAATGGCGGCACCGGCAACGCGCAGCAGGCCGTACTGCCGCACCAGCTGGTCGGGGTGGCCGGACGCGTTCATCTCCATGGTCGCCGTCGACTCGCCAATGACGGCCTCGTCGGCAGCGGTGGGCGACCCGGGCCTCTTTTCGGGATCGGAGTAGCTCATGGTGGCAGCCGGTGTTGCGACCAAAGATGTGCCAATTTTATTGTATATGAGATTGACGGCAAACAACCAAATTCGACAATAATAAACAGCCCGGGCGAGGCATGGTATATACCCGTACCCGTAAGGCACATGGCAGGGGGCACGGCTAGCTATCATAATCTACTCAGTATCTACTCGTATCTACCGTTCACGATTACACATATCTGGAACGCAACTTCCGAGCGTCGGATCGCCCAGGCCTTGCAAGATAATAAATCAATAAACCAGCAGGCACGATCCCAGTGTGGGGGACAGCGCGGCGTTTTCCTTGTGTGCCTCATTCTTTTTTTCTTTTTCTTTTTCTTTTTCTATATGATTTATATGATTTATCATATGTGACTACGATTTATGACTTTGATTTATGGCTATGATTTATGATTCGTGTGTATGAATAATCGTGGCTGTGATAGCATCCGATTCTCACTCTGCATGACACAAAGCGAGTGTCGTTGGTCTGCTCACGGCACAAGACTTGAAAATGCATGCTCAGCAGCCGTCACCCACCACCACGGCTGCGGAGCGATACAAGTGGCAGAAATCTTTGCCGGTGTTGGTGTTGGCAGGAGATTGGCGCAGGGGCTCACGATAAGCGTGCCCGAAAGGGAAACCTATCCGCCGAACATAGATAAGAGAGAGATGGTACGACCAGTGGTGGCTGCCGTAGGCGTGGCAAGTCTCCAGTGGAGGTTATTCCCGTTTCTTTTTGTTTCGCTTCTTTTTCGTTTCGTTTCGTTGGCGTTTGAGTCGAGGCCGTCTACGAATACGAGTAGCTTTTTTATGAATAATGCCGATTTGTATCGGCTTGATAGCACGTTTTTCAGAATTTATGAGTTATCACTTGTTTATTTATATTTATTTGAATTTATTTGAATACAAATTTTAACCAAAAATCAAGCTTTTATTCATCTTTTCCATCCCCGAACCCATCACCTAAACCCATCCTCCAGCTAGTGCGTCGTGATGCCGCCCGCCTCCAGCCGGTCAAAGGCCCGCTTGACCTCGCCGTCCCAGTCGGACGCGCCGACAATCACCCACTCCAGGATGCCCACCAGGAACAGCGCAATGCACTGGCCCATCCAGAGCCCTGCGAGCGACCAGCCGTGGAAGGCCAGGTAGATGCCCAGGGGCAGCGCGCCGCCGTAGTAGCTGACCGAGTTGACCAGCGCGCCGATCCACTGCCGGCCCATGCCGCGCAGGGCGCCGCCGCAGCTGCCGTTGAGGCCGTCGGCGATCTGGAACAGCGCGACGTAGGGCATGACGCGGGCCACGAGCTCGATGACGTCGGCGTCGCCGCTGAAGAGCGACCCGATCAGGTACCGGCACAGCAGCAGCAGGACGAGCAGCGTCGACCCAAAGACGACGGACAGCATGGCGGCCGCGTGGGCCGACCGCCGGGCACCCTCGACGTCGCGGGCGCCCAGCAGGTTGCCGAGGCGGGCCGACGCGGCCACGCCCAGGCCAAAGGGGATCGTGTTGATGATCTGGTCCATGGTCATGATGACCGACTGGGCGGCGAGCGCGAGCGTGCCGAGGCGGCCGGCGGCCAGCGCGACAATCTCGAAAGCCCACCACTCGGTGCCGACGTGGACGACGCCGAGGAACGCGAGCCGCGCAAAGGGGCCCAGGTTGGCACACGCCTGGCGCGGCGCAAACCCGCCCCAGCACTCGCGGCCCTGCACAAACACGGTGTAGAGCACGAGCAGCGCAAACGACACCCAGTAGGCGATGCCCGTGGCAATGGGGGCGCCGTAGAGGCCGAAACCGAAGCGGTACACAAACAGGTAGTTGAGCAGCGCGTTGAGCGGCGACGTGATCAGCAGCACATAGGTGCCGGGCCGGTAGAGGCCCTGGGCCTGCAGGAACTTTTTCATGCACTCAAACCACACGTAGCCGAGACCGCCGGGGAGCAGCAGCTGGAGGAAGCGCGCACTCTGGACGCAAATGGCCTCGTCCTGGCCGAGCAGGCGGAACAGCGGCTCGGCAAACATCCAGACGACGGCGACGACGGCGTAAAAGCCCGACAGCACGAGGATGCCGCGCTGCAGCAGGATGCCCAGGCTGCTCTTGTCGGTGGTGCCGGTAAAGCTGCTGGACGCCAGCGTGTCAATGGCCGTGGTGCCGCCGAGGGCGACGAGCCAGGCCGACGCCATGGCAAACATGTAGGAAAAGGCGGCCGTGGCCAGGGCTTCGGGCGACAGGCGGCCGACAACGAGCACCGACACGGTCTGCAGGCTGTTCTGCAGCATGTAGGCCAGCATCACGGGCACGGACGCCTTGGCCAGCAGGCCCATTTCGGCGAGCCAGGCTGCCCGGGACGTTGTCGTCGTCGTCGTCGTTGTCGACACGGCACGCGGCCTGTCGGGCAAAAGGGAGGTCCGTTCGTCTGCCATGTCGGTGTGTGGTGGGGAGTAGGCAATCGAGCAGTCGAGCAATGAAGCAATGAAGCAATCCAAAGGGTGTGACTGTATGACTGTATGATATAAAGCTTTTCTTTTGTCTCTATTTTTTCTTCAACGTGTTTTCTAATTTCCCCTAATTTTCCTATATTTTCTTCCAACAACCCCTTTCACGAATCCATCACATTTGCCTTCACCTTCTTTTCCCCAAATACTTACAAAATACTCTTATAAATGCGCGCAGAAGTACCCGGCGGGTCTGATTGACGTATGACAGCCGGAGCTTGTACTTGCTGTACTCCATACCCCCTCATATTTTTTTCCCAAGCTTGCCGTTGGTCAATGGCCTTCTCCAGAGCTTGTACCTTATCTATTGGAGTCGGAATATTCTGCAGCTGCAGCTGCAGCTCTTAATTCACTCAACAGCATAGCATTAGCTGGAAAGAATCAAGACTGCGAGAAGCAGGTAGAAAGAAGATGCAGAAAAAAAGAAAAAAGTTGGAGGAAAAATCAAAGCAACAAATCAAGCAACAAAAAAACAAGCTGCATCCAACTCCTCGCTAACCTCTTTCAGAATATTATCCGCCTACAAAGACTTTACGAGTACATCACTGGCCCCGTCTGGCACACACGATAAGCACACGCTACTCTCTTTGTTCGCTTCTTTTCGTTTCCAAGCTCGCCAATAGTGCCCGACGTCTAAGTCAACGTTCGTGTCCCACATATTACCCAATTGGGAAATATAGCCACTGGCCGACGACATCTCACCGGAACAACGCTGGCAACGTCGAGAAACCATATCCCGATGCCGGCCACGTCTGCGCCGTCCGGTCGAGCGTCCAACACCACCCGACCACCCGACCACCCGACCACCACCAAGCTAGTGCTGCCTCGATCCCCCCTATCTTGCAGCATGCAAGGTGCGTCTTATACTCTTTCGAGTAACTTAGCCTCCCGCCTCGAGCCACCCACCCACCCCCTCCTCGAGCCTTCACGCGCTCGCCGGTTCTCCGTCTCTCCGGGCATCGCGCCGTTGCAATCGGCTGCAGTCGTCGAATGGCCGTCGTCGAAGGGCCAGATAACGATCCACTCGAGTCATACCGCCTTGTCATCACTACGAGTATGCCACCGCATGCCACTGCTCTCGTGATGTCTGCCGAGTGAGGGGCATGGCCTCGGCATCGCGGTGGATGCAGCTGCTGCAGTGGATGTCTGTAAAAAAGGCGGACAAAGACGTGTGAGGTACTGAGATAGCCGGTCGTACTCTGTAGACTCGGTTACGTTTCTCGACATATATATCACCCCTCGACCTCCATCTCGGAGCTTGATTCTATTCCAACGTCTTCATCTCCTCCGTCTTCATCTCCTCCATCTTCATCCTCCCCGCACCACCACCACCGCCTCTCATCACCATCATCATCATGCACGCCACCACCACGTCTGCTCTTCTCGCCCTGGGCCTTGCTACGGCCGTGGCCGCCCACGGCAACCACCAGCAGCAGCCCATTGAGGGCCCGCACCAGTCGCTCTGGTACAACACGCTGCCGGGCGACGGCGGCACGCAAGTTAGTCTCCTCGGTCCCTTGCTTGACTTTTCCTCTGCCCTCCCTTGCCCCGTGTCTGCCCTTGTCTATATCTATATATTCTTGTCCTACTCGTGTCTGTTTGTGACCGTGCTGGCATGAGACGTCACTCTCTTTTTTCTCTCTCACACACACACACGGTACATACTACATGTCATTATCTTATCTCGAGCTCGGCTAATACCCCGCCTTCTACTCAGGCCGACTCTGTCTTTTCGGGCATCTCGACCTTTGGCCGCCTGCCCTACCAGCCGTGCCTGGGCCACGCCGGCATCCAGTACGACATTGCTTTTATTGGTGCTCCCTTTGACACGGGCACGTCCTACCGCCCCGGTGCCCGCTTTGGCCCGTCTGGTATTCGCCAGGGCTCGCGCCGTCTGAACCTCTAGTAGGTCCACCCCTGCCATCTTTTTGCCTTTGTTTGTCTGATCATCCTCTGACAACCCAGCGGCGGCTACAATGTCCCCCTGGCCACCAACCCCTTCAACAGCTGGGCCACCGTGCTCGACTGCGGCGACATCCCCGTGACGTCGTACGACAACACGTATGCGCTGCACCAGATCGAGGAGGGCCACTACCACCTGCTGACGCGCCCGCCCGCCACCGACGCCAGCAAAGTTGGTCCTGCGCTGGCCGGCCGCACGCTGCCGCGCCTCATCACGCTGGGCGGCGACCACACGATTACGCTGCCGCTGCTGCGGTCCATCAACCGCGCGTACGGTCCGGTGACGGTGATTCATTTCGACAGCCACCTGGACACGTGGAAGCCAAAGGTCTTTGGCGGCTCGCCGTCGGACGTGGCCAGCATCAACCACGGCACGTACTTTTACCATGCCTCCCAGGAAGGGTTGTTGAAGAATGACACCAACATTCACGCCGGTATCCGCACGACGCTGAGCGGGCCCAGCGACTACGAGAACGACGGCTACTGCGGCTTTGAGATTGTCGAGGCGCGCGAGATTGACACGATTGGCACGGCGGGCATCATCAAGAAGATCCTGGAGCGCGTCGGCACGACCAACCCGGTGTATCTGTCGATTGACATTGACACGCTGGACCCGGCGTTTGCTCCCGCCACGGGCACGCCCGAGACGGGCGGCTGGACGACGCGCGAGCTGCGCACGATCATCCGCGGGCTCGAGTCGCTCAACCTGATTGCGGCCGACATTGTCGAGGTGGCGGTAGGTCTCCTTTTTTCTTCACAAAAAGTAAAAAAAAAAAAATTATAGTACGCTTACTAACTGACAGCCCGCCTACGACACCAACGCCGAGCTGACCACCATGGCCGCGGCCGATGTGCTGTACGAGGTCATGAGCATCATGGTCAAGAAGGGCCCTCTGAGCCAGTCGACCATTGAGGCGTCTGAGCTGTAAGGGATGCAAAAAGAGGTACAAGCAGAGTTTGGGAAGATCAGTGATCACATAGTCAGCTGTATTTGCGACGTTACACAAACAGCTAAGCAGTCAGAATAAAGAATTAAAATATTATAAAATATACTAAAACAAATAAATCATTGCTCGTTGCGGACATTAGACAAGATAGTAAACAAACACCAAGAAGAAAACAAGTATACAAACATCAGAGCAGCAGGAGTATCGTAACAAAACAAATAGCACAAGATGGTACCTCCATCTAGAAGAGAATGATGTTGTAATTCAACTCATCTGCATCGTTAGTGATCAAACATAGAGTCAATAAAAGGACAAAAAGACTCACCCAACAGCTGCCCGGCACACAGCCGCCCGTCCGTGTCGCCCCGGCGCGCCCGCAGCCGCCACACGTCCTCCAGCGCCTGCCGCACAACGCGCACGTGCATCGACCCGATGCTCGCCGCCAGCGTGTCCAGCGACGCGTGCGACCAGGCCCGCTGCGCCGGCGTGCAGGCCTCGCAGCCCACGGTAAAGAGCGGCATCGACATGGCCACCCAGACGCTGCAGGCGGCGCCCTGCGTCATCTGGCTGGCCATGCGCTGGATCTGCGCCACGGCCGCCTGGATCGGCGCCGCGCACGACGGCAGCCGGAACAGCCGCCGGTACAGGTGGATCAGCGTGGCCTGCTGGAAGCTGCGGTGGCACAGCACAAACTCGCGGCGCGACGTCGCCGACAGCTCGGGCTCGGCAATCATGACGGGCAAGGCCGTGGCGGCGTCGCGCAGGATCATGGCGCGCGACTTGCCGAGCAGCACGTGGGCGGCGGCGAGGGCAGCACCGGACATGGTCGGCGGTGGTGAGGGTGTGGTTGTGAAATCATCGTTGGGATCATCATTGCTGGGACCATCGACTGGACCATCAACAGGCCCATCATCAGGAGGCATACTCGCAATGTGGTCAATCTGCTGCAGGATATCCAAAAGCTCCTCGCTGTACCCGAGAAAGCCGTCGATCCGGGGCGGCACGTCGCCACTGCCGTTGTTGGAGGTGTCACCGCCGCCGCCGCCCATGGCGGGCATAAAGTCGTCCAGGGGAAAGAGCTGCTGGGAGGGTGGTGGCCGCGATGGCGATGGCGATGTGTTGGTGGTGGTGGTGGTGGTGGTGGCGGTGGTGGACGGCACATAGGGAAGCGTCTGCAGCGACAGGTAGAGGAGGTAGAGATGGCGCATGGCAGACCGCGAGGTGCCCGCGCTCGTCACAAAGGTGTCAAAGGCCTGGTCGCCGCCCAGCAATGCCTTGATCCCTTGCAGGTGGATGCGCCATGATGAGGGGGAGGTAGAAGAAGAAGAAGAAGAAGACGACTCGGAAGACTCAGCACCGAGAATGGCCGGATCGCCGCCGGCAGCAAACACGTCGGCCAGACACCACAAGAGGCACGTCGCCATCAGCACGCTGTTGCGCATGCCGCGCTGCAGGGCCTGGCGCAGCAGGGCCAAGCCCGACAGCTGCAGGTGCTCAATGACGCGCGGCAGGTCGGCGCCGGCCACGTTGGTCAGGCCGCGCGACACGAGGCCGGCCGCCGACAGGGCCAGACCGGCCGACAGCAGGTGCGGCGAGTGCAGCATCGTGGGCACGAGGCCCTGGCACAGGTCCTTGTGGATCGAGGGGTGCACCGACAGCGAGGCCAAGATGTCCCTTGTGAAATAATGGAGCAGCCGCTGGTAGGGCGGCGACAGGGGCACGCCGTTGGGCAGGCAAGGGGGTGCTGCGTTGAGCGTGGGCGGGAGGGTCGGTGTGGGCGGCAGCGTGAGTGCCGACGACGACGCGGTGGTGGTGGTGGCTGTGGGTGTAGCTGTAGCTGTAGCTGTAGCTGTAGCTGTAGCTGTAGTTTTGCCGACGGTAGTGCTGGTATTGCTGGTATTGCTGACACTTTTGCTGTCCTCCTTCTGATCAACCTCCTCCTCCTCGTCAGCCCAGCGGACAGGCTCGACACGTCCACCAGCCAGCCGTGACGATGGCGGCCGCATGGGCCGACTGCCTCCTCCTCTCTTGCGGGGGGTTGTTGCTGTGCTGCTTCTGCTGCTGTTACCATTGCCACTGCTGAAGCTACTGAAGCTTCCGCTGCTACCGCCACTGCTACCGCCTGCGACTGCCGCTGCTGCACCACCCACGGGCCGCCCACCCCAGACCAGCTTGAGCGTGTAGTTGCATGTCCGGTGATAGGTCGAACACGATCCACAAGTGGGCTTGACCTCGTCGCATTTCCGCCGTCGGTGCCGGCACTCTTCACACCCTTGCCGCGAGCGTCTGCCCGTCATAAGCAGGTAAATGGAGTGCGTGGTGGTTGTGGTGGTGAAGATGGTGGTGATGGTGGTGACGGTACTGCTGCTGCTGCTGATTCAATGTACCTGTAGTGCCTGTCGACACTCGTATAGCATACAGAGTATGACGTCTGCAGGATTGTGGGCTGAGCAGGCTGAAGAAAAGGGAAGAAGAAAAAAGAGGAAAAAATATGGAAAAGAACAAGCCGAAAAAGGACAAAAGAAGACAAAAGACGTCTAGCCAGGGCCCAAGTGGGCGGAACTGGGCTGTCCAAAAGGCAAGACTACGAGCAGACAGATGGTCGGCAGCCGTGGCAGCAGCCCCTTCTTTTTCTTACGACTTTTGCAACAATGCGATATGCCTGGCCGTGTCCCAGGGAATGACGATGGGATGGTAACCGGCTCCAGCCCGGCAGTTCAGTGCCGACCCCTTATCAGCGGGTGGCCCATATCGCCGTACGGAGTAGTGGGAGATAAGATCCAGGACAGTGGTCATTGGTGGCGGCAGCCAGCGGCCTTTACGGCGTTTATGGATGACTAATCACGCGTTGCACGGATTACGCCGACTTGGCAGTCAGACGAAAGTGAGGCTCACTGTCTAGACATGTCACGATAGTTTAGTTGGAAATCAAATTTGTATAAAAGAAAAAGATAAATAAAAATTAAAACAATGGCGGCCAGGGGCGACAACCTTTCGTATGAAAGTGTCCGACTCCCTGCCGCTTCTGTTGCAAAGGACCAAACTTTTAGGACATCTCCCTTCTCTTTCCGACTGTGAGCGGCGATAGCAAAAGCAAAGGAGCGGGATAACGTGCAAGTGAGCGGGGCAAGAAGCAAGAAAAGCACTCGAGAAACTGGGGAAAAAAGACAAGCAGTCAAACAGCAAACGGCAAACGACGGTCAGGCTCAAGCTGACTTGGCCAGGGCAAGACTCTTCCAGTGGTCGCGCTCAGCCTCCAACGCGGCAATCTTCTCCTCCAGCTCATCAAACCGCATCGCCTTGCGCTCCCGGGACTTGCGGGCAGCAAGCGTGTTGCGTGCCCGCTTCATGGCCACCGTGTCGTTGGGGTCGTCGATGATGATTGGAGGCAGTGGCTTTTCGCGGCGACGGCTCGCACCCACGCCGGCCGTGGTAGAGAGCTTGTTCGACGAAGAGGACGACCGCGTGTGGCCCGACTTGCGCCGTGAGGAACCACGTTCGCTGGTTGTCCGCGAGGCAGGCTGTGCCGCAGCACCACCGCCGACAGGGGCAGCCACAGCAGCTACAGCAGGAGCCGAGGCGTCCTGGGGAAAGAGGGAAAACCACGATTCGTGGTTGCCGGTGTCCATGTCCGAAGTGCCAAAGTTGGGAGACACATCAAAGCCGTCAACAAAAGGAGAATCGTCAAAGTCCGACGGCGAGGTCAGGGTCGTGAGCGCGGCCGAGTTGGGTGCCGAGAACGGGTCCTGGAGAACCAGGTCGTGCGGCGACACCGTCCCCGGGTTGCTCGTGGAGCTGTTGGACACACTCATAGTCAGATCACATCCCACCATAGCGGGCGACGAGTAGGACTCGAAGCCGCTCACGGCGGAGAAGTCACCGAGGCCTTGCAGGTCTGGAGAAGCGGTTAGCACGCTTGAAAGGTCGGCCTTGTCACAACCAGAAAAAGACATACCTTCGAGAACCATGTTTCTGTTCTGCAGAGTGCTACCGGTACTGTGGGTAAAAAGCGGCACAGGGGGGCGAGCGGGGGTTTGCTGCTTGTTCCGAGCAACCGTAGTAGACGAGGGCGCAGAGGCTGCGTAAAGTTGGGTTCGCAAAGTGGGAGAAAACCGGGGGGTAAAAGGCGAATAGGTCGGATTGCTAGGTGATGGACCTGCAACAAACTGGAGCTGGGCGACGCGGGGGTTCTGCAGCGAGGGAGACGCGGATGCAGGAACGAGGTGTTGCTGGGGCGAGGCTACAACAGACGTGTTGATGGCAGGTGGTTGTTGATGGTGGGCAATGCGATTATGTGCTGGCTGAGCAGGCGAATCGAAGAGAACAAAGTCCTGAGGAACTGCGTTCTGACGAGGAGGTGCTTGTTGTTGCGTGGACGGGACCAGCGGGCGGGAAGGGGGCAGAGGAGGCCATGTTTGCGGTTGGGAATCCGTTGTGAAGACTGAAAAGTCTTGAGAGGGAATGGTGACGGTTGAGGGAAGCGACGGGAAGCGTAGAAGCGAGTGCTCAAAGCTGACGTTCAATTCGACCTGGGAGGGTGGAACTGAAGGGGGAAAAGATGAAGAAGAAGAAGAAGAGGGGTTGGAAAAACGGTTAAAAGTTGGCGACGAAATTGTGTCGACGTGGAAGGGTGCTTCTGGGAAAGAGGTGTTTAACGCATCGTGTCGGTGGCCGCTGGGCTGAGTTGTGATTGATGTAATGTTTGGAAAAGAAGGTTGGGTGAGGAAAAAAAGAGAGGGAAAAGAAGAAGAGAAAGGAGAAGACGCGAGATGGGAAAGAGGCGGAAGGGGGCGTATTAAATGGGACCAGGCAGCAACCGGAGGCCAAGGCGTATTGGCAGGAACTCAACGCCCGCTTGCCCTAAGGCCAAAGGGCGCAGTTCGACATGTACCCACGTACCAAGTACGAGTACTCGTTACTCGTATCGTACGGAGTACGAGTAGAGTCGCAGCGAATTGCGTGCAGTGCTTGCCCTACAGCCTCGAGAAGAGTACATGCGGGGCTCTGGGGAGTACTTTTGCCGGCGAGACACAACAAAAAATGAAAAAGCGTGTGACTCATATTCCGCACGCTAGTCGGTTTATGAAAATTATTTAGTGGGTCGTTCAACACCGGCGTCCACTAACAGGGCTCAGGGGGCTCGGCGAGGTTGTCAAGAATCTAGAAGCAGTGAGATGCGATACGGCGAGTTACTGCACGGCTGCGGCTGGAAGCGGTCGTCATTGAGGGTGTGCTCTCGCGTTCAACGAGCACAAAAAAGACATTAAATTTGTGCGATTACTCGTACGTAGTAGTTGATCAGTATTGTACTGAGTATGCTGTGGGGTGGGAAAAAAAGAGAAAGAAAAAGAAAGAAAAAAATAGAGAGAAAAAAAAAAGACGCCGCAAATGGCTTGATAAGCCCATCCGCACACAAGAAAGAACTCAGCGTGCCAATGAACTAGTGAATACCCACAGACAAGGGCAAGCAAGGTGCGACGACGCGCAGCACTGTCCTTCAATTGTGTGAGTCATAATGGCCATTTCCTGGGGAGAGATCAGAGGACAGGGGTCGTCGAAAGGGGGGAGCAGTTGACAAGTTTCAGAATGTGCGTGAGGAAGGAGCCTGGGGAAGGAGGGAGGGGAGGGAGGAAGGAGCGTGAGATGGATTTGGATGTGATGAGAATTGCTTAATAAGCAACTGTTTTTGAAAGTCGTGCGGCACGGACGTGCGGACGTTAGTTCACACGAAGAATACATGGAAGAAAAAAAAACAAGCACATTTCTTCAGTATTGAGTACTGTCCATCCAGACCACCCGTGTCTGCCGTGCCGAACACCGGAAGCCGCGTCAAGAGGCTAGGCCAAGATGGACAAGAGGACGGGGCGGCCTGCAGGAACGGCGCCGCTGCTGCAGCCAAAAGAGGAATATTGAAAGCAACGCACAAATTCAGCAGCCGGATCGAGATCAACAATGCAGGCGACTACGAGCACGAGCCTGAGCACGGATTTTACGGAGTACGGAGTAGGATGTCCATCCCCATGGCATGCATGCAATTTCCGCCTTGCCATGGAGAGAGGACAAAAAAGCGTCGAGTACAAAGTACAAGCGCAAATACGGAGTACTCTGTCGCACCCAAAGTGGAAAGTGCAACCGTAAGACGGATGGTTTCTTTCCCATCGGACGCGTCGTTTTTTTTGTGAGCCGCTGCACGTGATGCTAGTTTTGTCGTGATGCTACGAGTACGAGTAGCTTTGTCGACGACATATTGCCATCTTTATTGGTGCCGTTGATGCCGTTGCTGTCGTATCCGTGTCGACGGACGGCTGTCCCCGGGTGGATGCCTTGTGCGGCTCTCAAAAAAGGCGGGTGTTGGTACTCCGTAGTGTGGTTGGCTGTTGACGGGATTCCGACTGTCATGTGTCTCTATCATGGTGGCTCCGTCATGGTTCGTTGGCTGTGCGGTTGTTCTTCTGTCGACCGAGACGATGGATGCCACTAGTGATATCACCGTCACTGCACACCTCCGGTTCTAGCCATCTTCCGTGCTTGCATCCGGGTCCGTCCCGGACATCAGATGCACCGAAATGGCGAGCCGGAAGTTGACATGTGCGCCGAGTCGACTTTGACAAGCTTGTGGTCGGCGTGAGCTGTGGCGCCACTTTCTTTGACCTGGATTTGAGCAGCATGTCTTTGTACGGCTTACCAGCACTGATTGTTGGCTCTACGCGTAGTCGCCCCTCGTTCTTTGTGGTTTGAAGCTTACAGCATCAGTGTCCATTACACCACGGTCGCACCTTCCCGTTTACCATTACTCGCACCTGCCTTATTAACATCACATTTCCAAAAGTACTCGTAAAAGTCCTATTCGCATTTTTACTCCAATCCAAAGAAAAAAAATCAACTCTTCAAAACTCATCACCATCGACTACACTTTTACTTTTGCTTCTCTCTAGTCGTACATACCCATCGCCATGGATCAACTCAGTCCAGAGGACTTGTTTGTCCATGCCCGGCGCTACATCAGCCCTCTGTTGGCCCCCGAAGCCAGTGCAATGCTGCACCGAATACAGCCGGAGCTATCTACTTTGGCCGTTGCCCTCAATGACGTTTTCGAATTGTTTATTGCTGGGCATAAAACATATGTGGACTCTGCAGATGCGTTTGTGCTGTTGACCAGGGACGTCTTCAGTGACCAATACGCCGAGCATTTTCTCCAACGTGCAGCTTGGTTTGACAAGGTGTCTGGCTGTGAAGATGGCCTGAGCAGCACATTTCTTCAGCTAGAGCCGCTCGGTGCTCTTTTGACACGAGTGGCCGATGGAATGGCGACCGCGGCCGAAAACGCTGCAGTGGTCGAACTGGGCCTGCAGCCTTTGAGTTCCGAACGCGGCAACCCAGACAGCAGTTCCAAAGAAGCACTGTCAAACTGTGCCATTACCAACATTGAGCTGTGTGGCACGACGATCCGTGCGGCCTGGGAAGCCAACCCAGTCACAAAAAGCATGGAGGATGCCGCGACAGCCCCCATCCGCCAAGACGCGGCCTGGACACCTGAACAGCACTCTTCCCTGGCCGTTTACCACGGCACTGTTGCGCCCCAATCCGCAGGCGCCTTTTTCATACCTTTGGCTCTAGATATGGCTTTTTTCAACACCGCCCCCACGCCGGTGTTGCGCGGCGCCGCCTCAAAGAACCAAGTCATGCCAGAGCATCCCAACTTGGCTGTCGTGTGGACATCGTTCAGCCCCTTGAGGGAATTTTTGTGGGCAAGCTTTGGGAATGAAGTGTTGAGTGACATCCCCCAACGTACTCCTGGTATGAAGGTGGTTCGGGGCTACAACTGCCCGCACCCACGAGCACCCGCGCACTCCCATTGTGGTGTGCGGCTGCTCGAGTTCCGCCCACGGCTGACCGACAGCGACGACCAAAGAGTATTCGTCATTCCTCGCGGCGTGGAGGACCAGTGGCAGCGGATAGCAGGCCAGCCAGTGATCCAGGAATCACTGTAAGAACCGCTTCCATCTCCTTTGCAATGCAATACACAATACTAACAAGCAACAGGGCTGTTAGGGGCTCCGACAGCACGGTGCCGTTTTGGGGCATGTTCTCACGCCTACATGGCGAGACGGGTGGACGGCCGTGGCCGGAAGTCGTCCACTGCCACGAGCCCACGGCAAAGGCGATTACAAGCCAGACATGGAAATCAGCCTGGCACGGGGCTGGAATCGCAGAGCTCGGCCGCAGCCAGCAGAGAATTTTCTCCATCAGCTTTCGCTGCGTCACCCCGCCTACTAGCACCCCAGTGACACCAACCACTTCAGATAATATCCGTGGAACACCCTGCAAGAAGCTATGGAATTGCCTCTGGCTCAAGCAAAGCTTCGGTCGGTTGAAGCACAAAGGTAGCCCAGATCCCAGGTGAATTGGGCTGCGCGTCGTGTTCCCGCCATTGTCTGCTTGCTGTTTATTGTGCTGTTTATGTCTTGCTATATTTTTTGTTTGTCTCCCTCGCCGCTGAGCGCGACAACCGCTGGGTCAATGGCTGCCTAATTTATGGCGGCCACGGGAGCATTTCGCGGTAGTTATGTGTGCACTTATAAGGAGCTATATCACAAGTATGAAGAGTGGCAATAGGTCATGGCTGATTTGATACCCAAGCACAAGTCGAAGCAGGCATGTAGAGAAATCAAAACTTGCTTGTTTTTTGCTCCGAAGACTTCAAAGCTTCTACAGCTACCACGGGACATCTTTCGATGACGTCGCCTGCCGAATGTCTTGACGTAATCGTAGTCTTATTCAAGGCTAAGATCAAGTTGCATAGACGACAAGAAAATCAAAGACAAGGCCTCGAGACGAGTCAAACTACCGAGTCATCAACGGGCGTGTTGGTTTGCAGAGAAACAGAATATCGTGATTCATCACAGGACATGGACAAACATACAGGATAAGGCAGGACATGGACAGGATATAGCACATAAACAGGACATAAACTTGGCATAAGACAGTACATAAACAGGACATGAGCAGGACGTGAGGCAGGTACATTTGTTGAAACATAAGGCGTACAGACAAAGACGAAAGAAGAGATGAAAAAAAAAAGAAGACAAAAAGAAAAAGAAAACCGAGAGAAGAGAAAAGAGATAAGAGAAAATACATCAAACAGCACAGCACAACACAACACAGACAACACACACCTACAGCGCCTTGGCGGCCAGCTTCTTGTCGCCCGCAATCTCGGCCAGCACGGCCTGCGTCTCGGGCTGGTCGGCGTCGTACGTCTCGAGCAGCCAGACGACATAGTCGCGCCAGTCGTCGAGCCAGCGCGCGCGGGCACTTTCCAGCTGCTCGGGCGCGAGGCAGGCGTGCTCCAGGCTCCACTCGGCGAGGCGGCGCCAGCCGTAGAGGCCCATGTCGGCCTTGCCGACGAGGACCTGGTAAAAGTCGTGGGACAGCGTGGAGCGGAAGAGGGTGCCGTTGTCGCTGGCGACAGTGCAGGGGACGTTGTTGGCCAGCAGAGCGTAAACGGCGTGGCCGGCGATGCGCGGGGTCAGCCCCAGGACCTCGTTGCTGATGGGGCAGACCTCGACACATACACCCTGCTGCTTCATGTGCTGCATGACGAGCGGGTGGTTGGGCAGCGCAAAGCCGTGGCCGATGCGCTTGCTGCGCAGCAGCAGCGCGTCGTACAGGTTGGCGTCGACGTCGGTGCCCTTGTCGAGGGTCTCGCCGCAGTGGAAGAGAAAGGGGACGGCGACGCGGGCCTCGTCGCACGCCTGCTGGAACTCGAGCAGCTCGGGCACAAACGTGCGCAGCGGGTGGCCCTGGGCCTCCTCGCCGACGAGGTCGAAGCCGGCAATGTGCTGGGGCCAGCGCTGCTTGAACATCAAACACTCGGCCAGCGCCGCCCGCACCTTGTCGCGGCCAAACGAGCGCGGCGTGCAGTAGATAATCTTGATGCCGTCAAAGTTGGCGTCGGGGTGGTCCTTTTTAAAGTCTTTGCACACGCCAATGATCAGCTCGACGATGCCGGCATTGTCCAGCTGCGTCGTGCCGTCGTCGCTCCACACCTGGTTGGTCGTCATAAAGTTGGGCCGGATCTCGGCGTACTGGATGTGGTCGTCCAGCAGGCTCTGCAGGAAGAGCCGCGTGTAGCCCACGTACGCCGACTCGTAGTTGAACAGGCCCTTCATCATGCGCGTGCGCCCGTTGAAGCGGCTCCACGCGCCGGCCGCCGTCTGTGGGATGTCGTACGTCTCGCGCGCGTCAAACTCGAGCTTGGACACCAGCCAGTCCATGGCCGACTTGCCCACGACGTCGGCCGGGAACGCGTCCAGGAATTCCCGGAACGGCATCTGCTGCCGTGCCTTGTAATCGGCCGCCAGCAGGTTGCCCCGTGCCGTATCCTTGCCGACGGCCAAAATCGACAGCTGGATCTCGCACAAGAAGAAATTCTGCAGCGGATCCTCCCCGGCCTCGATCTCGGCATCCGGCTGCACCACCAGCGGCAGGTCGCTCGTGATAAACATGCGCTCCATGCCGCTGGCAATGTCCAGCAGCACGCGCGGCGCCAGGCACGCGTTGAAGTGGATGTGCAGGTGTGCGCCCTTGGGCATGTGCTGGGCCGCCCGCAGCACGTCGGTCTGCGCAATCAGGACCACGTTGGTCAGGTAGTGGTCGCCCGCAAACGGCGTGTGCATCTGGTTGCCGTAGCCGCGGTGCGGTGCCGCCGTGGCAAACACGCGCTTCTGGTCCTGCTCTTTCAGCCGCAGAAGAACAGCGTGCGCCAGCTGCTCGGCCCGCGTCGCATTCTGCCGGCACACGTCGTCAAACGCCAGCGCCGCCTCCTGCTGCTGCACGTCGTCGCGGGCCGCATGGTACGCCGCGACGGCACGCTGCAGCGCGGCCGGTGCATCGTCGTCGGCCGTCGACCGCGGCACGGCATAGGCCGAGGGCGTCTTGGGCGTCTTGGGCGTCTTGGGCGTCTTGGGTGTCTGTGTATCTGCCATGGTGGTGGTGGTGGCCGTCGTCGTCGTCGTCTTGTCAGGACGCGGTCGTGATGTGCTAATGGCAGAGAGGGTGCTCTTCCAGCTGTGTGTCCGTGATCGAAACGTCTTTTGGGGACTGGTGCTTGTGGTGGTGCTTGGAATGGTCTCGGTCCCAAGTCCAGCGGCAACCGGCGCGTTCTTATACTTTTTGAAGACGAACATAGTTCAAGTCTTGGTGCGGTGTGGGTGATGCTTGGCCTTCTTTGTGTGCCCGAGCTGCGGCTTTGTAAAGGATGCAGTGATCTATGCACGAGCAGGTGAACCACCCTGAACAACTCTTTTTGAACGACAGTGACGGGATAGATATAGCAACCTTGTCGTCGGCCAGGGCCGCAACAAAGGGTCGAAGCAAAGCACAGAACAGCAAAGCAAAGCAAAGCAAAGCAAAGCATAGCAAAGCACAGCAAAGCAAAGCAGAGCGAGTCGCCGGGCCGGCTTAGAAGCCCATCAACGTGGCCGTGACAGTAGGCTGCTCAACGCTTCCTTTGCCCAAAACCCTCAAGGGATCATGTCACTGTCTCTCTCTCTGTCTCTGTCTCTGACTCCTGCCGCGCCGCGGGACAGCCTAGGAGGGCGCGTTTGTACTTTGTCCCAACGTCTGAGGCTAAGCCCGTCGCAAAGAGATTGTGCCTAGCGAAACAGGCCAATCAACCCGACGGCGTTGGGCTAGGCGCTGGCTGGAAAAAAGAGAAGAGTAGAAAGTAGCTATGCGACCGCGGCAAGCCAGACTGCTAGGCAGATTGGCTAGCGCGTCGAATTACAGCGCTTGCGGAGTCGACAATCCGTGGGGTTGAATGCACTTTTCTCATTTCTTTGGATCCGACTGTAGAATGGCATCTTTTGGGCTGGGGGCAAATGCGGTGCTTATGTCAGCATGACCGCTACCGTGGCACCGGTCCTGCAAGTCCCACGTGCTGCGGCGATGGCTGGTTGCGGTGAGGCTGTCACGGTGAATGCCCTTTTTTTCGCTTTTTTCTTTTTTCTTTTTTCTTTTGTTGAATCTTAGATACTACGAGTACTCATTAGGCCGGTACACCTCATGGCGACCCGGGCAAAGTCCTGTCTGCCTGCAGTTGGGCGGCTATATTCATGGCGTAAGCGTACGTTGTTCCGATCGTGACAGAGATCATGTTCTGCCTTGTTACAGACGCCTGACATGAGGCGGCTATTGATTGGGCTGGGGTAGTTATTCCCGCATACAACTGGATGCACTGCCCGGCAATAAGGATCAAGGTAGGCAAGGGGTATGTTTCAGGGTGATGAGGATTCGTGGTTTCGTCAAGAAAGAGAAGCCACAAAGATATATAGAAGGAAGAAGGAAGAAGGAAGACATAAAAAGATGAAGAGACGAAAGCAAGAGAAAGAAAGCTCAAAGATAAAAATAAGAAAAGGCGAAGACGAATATATGCTAGAAATAGAAAAAAAAGAAAAAAAAAGAAGAAGAAGAAAGAAAAATAACCCAAAATTAATGCTGCCATGCGAGGCTCTATATCTTCAAACCGAAACGCCTTTGCCCTTGTTGTCCTTGTCCCTCTCCCTCCCCAAAACACTCGTGCCTGCCTCCGCCTTAATGTCCCCGACCCCGACCCCGACCCCGACCCCATCCCTGTCCTTGTCGTTTGCACCCTCGCCAATCTGCAGCTTGGCAAACACCTGGCGCACCTCGCGCAAGTTCTCGTTTTGCGCCGATACCGCCGTGGCGTTGCGCTCGTCGGCAAACGCCCGCACGCTCTGCAGGATCGGGCTGAAGCCCTCGTTGTTGGGCAGCCACCACTGCGTGCACGCCGGGTCGTTGAACAGCTCGGCCATGCGCGTCCGCGTCGTCACGGGGAAGATGTACCTATACTGTTAGCAGGTAGGTCACCAAATGTTTTTTTTTGTTCCCAAAGACTCACCCCATCGTCTCAATCAGCGCAAACTTGCGCCGAATCCACATGTGATGCCGCTGGTCGCGCGGCAGAAACAGCGTCGCAATGGCCAGCTTGGACTGCAGGTAGATCAGGCAGCCGGGCGGGCTGGCCGGCCACCGCTCCAGCTGCTCAAACATCTGGCACATGTAGTACGCCCGCTTGGCCAGCCTGGCCATGCCGGCGGCCATCTCTGCTCCAGCCTCTGGTCCTGGCGTGCCTTGTGTGCCCTCTTTTGCCTCTGTCCCCGAGACCATCGCCAGCTGGGCCGCCTGCAGCTCGTGCATCGCGACAATCGACTCCCAGTCGCACGCCATGATCGTCACCCCAAACATCGGCCCGTAGTACAGGTGGCCCGGCTCGTACGGGTCGACAATGTCGCTCTCCTCCAGCGGCCGCGCGTGGCTGAAATCCCGCACCAGAAACGGTCTGTCACCCGGGCTTGTCGTCCCGTCGCCGCCGCCGGCGCCACCACCACTCGTGCCAATGTCGGCAATGGCATCGAGCCCCCGCTTCCACTCGTGCAGCGCGTGCAGGATCCGCGCGTGCTCGCGTAGAAACGCCTCATTGGGAGAAAACGATGGAAACGAGGCAAGCCCGCCGCCGCTTGCCGTCCCTGTCTTTTTGCTCTCGTCTTCCGCCTCGCAGCTGCTGCCCTCCTCGTCCTTGGCCCGCGCAAACAGCATCGACATGTCGTACGAGATGAGGCGCAGGCGCGACGATGCCTCCTCGATCCGCAGCACCACATTCTGGGGGTCGCTGGCCAGGCACGCCTCGTAGTGGTCGACGAGCGCCGTAAACCACGCGCGGGGGAGGCCCGTTGGGAACCCGCCCATGATGCCGACAAACACGTCGAACCGGCTGTACCAGTGCAGCACGGCGCGCCCGACGGCCGTCTGCACAATCGACGCGGGCACATAGAGATCCGAGATCATCTCCAGCGCCGCCTTTTGGTGGCCCATCAGGTTGATCCAGTCGCCCAGGTACTCCTCGATCGTCGCCAGCTGCAGCACCGTCATCAGCGTGCCCAGGCTGTGCGGCTCCTTGCGTTTGAGCGTCGCCAGCAGCAGCCGCACACTCTGGTCGTAGTACTGCAGGAAATGCTGCAGCCGCGTCGTCGGGTCGCGCAGGATATAGTGGTAGGCCGAAAACGCCACCAGCGCATACAGCAGCGCGTCGTTGCGCATCGCCAGCGTCGGCAGCAGGCTGTGGAAGAAGGCGTCGTGGTCGATGGGCAGGCAGTAGTGGAAGTGCGTAATGTTGTCGCAGTAGTAGCCCAGAAAGAAACGAATGTCTTGGGGGAGATGGCTCCAGTCCGACGGCGACACCCCCGGCGACGGCGACACCATCGACATCGACGGCGACATTCCCGGCGCCAGTACTCCTCCTCCTCCCCCTCCCCCGGTCGACGGCGTGTACAGGGCGTCCGCCGCCGCCGCCGCCGCCGACGACGACGAGCCCCCTCCCATCGAGTGCGCCGTCAGCGGAAAACTACCGGCCGTGCCCGTCGACGTCGCCGGCGACGACGCCTTGCCCTCGAGCGACGGCGTCTCCGAGCCCTGCCGTGGCCGCCGCACTGTCGCCGCCATGCCCATGCCCATGCCCATACCCATGCCCATGCTCATGCTCGACGACCACCGCGGATTCATAATCAACATGGACCGCGAGTGCCGCAGACTGGATGGCGGCGGCCCAGGATAGTGCGGCGATATGGGCGTGCCGTCGTCGTGCATCGCCATGTCGTCGGCGGCGGCGGCGGCCGTCGCCGTCGTTGTCGTCGCGCTGGACCGCGCCTCGTCGTCGTCGTCGTCGTCCACAATCGTGCCCAGCTTGCTCTGGTGCTCGTGCTCGTGCTCGTGCTCGCCCTCGTAGTCGTCGCCCTCGTTGGACGTCTCGGGACTCGCCTGCTGGCTCGGTGTCGGCGTGCCCCTTGTTCCTCCTGATGCTGCTGTCGCCGCTGCTGCTGCTGCTGCTGCTGCTGCTGCCGCTGCCGACTTTGCTGATTTCGGATCCGGATAGACGCAGTCTCTCTTGCCTTTTTTACAGCCTAGAAGAATTTAGTTACTCTTCCGCTTTGATAAGGTTGGGGCAACCTCACGCTCGCAGGATGGCCGGCCTTCGTCACACTTGATCCGTCGGCTCCGGCACGTGTAGCAGCCCGATCGGGTGCGCCGGTGCTTGATGTGCTCTACGCCCGGTGCCGACTTCCGCCGATGGCGCTGCGCCTTTTGTGCATTGTACATGAGCGGCTCGGGAAAGCCCGTGTAGAAGCCGAGACTCGCGTACTGGCTGGGACCGGGGCTCGGGCCCATGGTCGGCATGCCCATCACCATGGCCGGCTGCTGGTGCAGGTGTGGCGGAAGCGACAGCGGCTGTGGCCGTGGATGCTGCTGAGTGTGTGGTGGCTGCTGCTGCACGTGCTGCTGGTGCTGATGCTGCTGATGCTGCTGATGCTGCTGATGCTGCTGATGCTGCTGATGCTGCTGATGCTGCTGATGCTGGTGCTGCTGCTGCAAATACGGCGGGATGTGCTGATGCGAAAACTGAGAATGCTGCATATTGGGCGGCATGTATGGTGGCATGTGCGGTTGTTGCATGTGCGGTTGCATCTGCTGCGGCTGTTGTGGCTGTTGTGGCTCCAGCTGCTGCTGCTGCTGCTGCTGCTGCTGTTGCGGAGGTGTGTTGCCAACGCCCGAGATTGACGTCAAAAACTGCTGGTAGTTCATGACGGGCAAACAAACAAACAAATAAAAAATCAGGACTATTGGGGTAGGGTCTGCTGCTGCTGGTCATCAACGCTGCCGCCGGCTCTCTCTAGCTGGCAGTGGCCCGATGGCTCAGCACGTCTGTTGGTAGCCGGGAGGGCGAAATGAGAAAGCGGAAAAAGGGCTACCAGGGCTGCAACGGTGCCATTGATCCTCGACCTCGATTGCAATGTGTGCCAGTAACCTGTATTCCGGGACTGGCATGGGAAAACGGACAGAGGGATGCGTGAAGGGTAGTGATATGGGCAGGAGGCAAGAGTAGAAGAGACCGGAACATGGACGTAAGAATATAAAAAGGGGAAAAGAAAAGAAAAGAAGAATGAACAAAAAGAAAGAACAAATGTAGCAAAACAGACAACAGAACAGAGATGCGGAAACGACAGTGATGGAGATTCTGCACCCGTTACAGAGACGGGATGCAAAACTGAGAAAACGGAATAGACCGCGTGAGGGTAAATACGCGCAGAGACAAGAGACAGGTGCAGCCCTATCCCCCCCCAAGTCGTATGTATGTATGGTATCCCTTTAACACTGATGATGCTCCCGTACTTGCCGTGTGGTCCACCACTGCCACTCTTGTGTTAGATCTCCTTCTGTCTTTGGCTCAAAAGAGGTTCCGAAGAGGTCTGATCTCCCACCAAGTTCAACAAAGTGGAGAGAGGACGAGACACAACAACAATGGAGTGCAAGACTTGGGAAAGCCAGAGGATGGAGGACACGGGAGAGTTGCAAATATAGGTGGGGAGGCGAGCGAAGGGGGGGTGTGTGGGTTGCGGCGTGGATTCAATACGATTCGAGGTCTGAGGTATGATGCACGCACAAGGATAGCGTGTATATACGACGATAGTGTGGAGTGGTTCTGGGAGAGAGGATTCGCGGCGTATGTAGTATGAATGAGTACATACATGCACATGCACCTTAAAACTCGAATAAGTGAGGGTACCACGCCGCAGAACATGGCCTCTACGGGCTTAGGCTGAACAGCAGTTTGCTTTGCTTTACCTGCTTTGCCTGCTTGACTGCTTGTCTGCTTGTCTGCCATGGCAGTGGCGCCCCAGTGGCTTGACATCACAGGCTTGGCTATGTACTCCGTACGAGTGAGTGTGCATGGTAGCCTGGAAACCGTTGCATGTGAGGGGATTGGAGGGACGATTTTCTCCAGCGAGAGAGAAAAGCAAAGCTCCAGGGTACAAGGATGCTGACATGTTCATGCAGTGGTCTGTCTGGGCTGTCTCCTTGTGGTAATCTGATAATAACGAGGAGCGAGCGAATATTATGCGAGTATCAGATCTGAAGCAACAGAGGCGAGAGAAATCTCGGACGAGAAGACCATACGAGTGAGTACTGCGTACGAGCACTCCGTACACCGCGTAGGCAAGACAGTACGAGTACGAAAGCACTACGGAGTACGGGACAGACAGGGCAAGGGGTGACAGGGCGATCTGGGGTGGGCTGCTAAAAATTGAGACGAAAAGAGCAAAGAGGAATAAATGCAAACCAAAAAAGAGATCCACGATGGCCACCCATGCCAGACATGGAAGGATTCGTAGTACCCGGGAGGGGTGCAGGGAAGGCGAACCGTCTGAACACCAACCAGCCCAGCGAGGAAGCTAAGCGCTTGATCACCTGGATGATCCAGATGACATCAAAGGGATGCCTGGGACAGTCCCAGCAACCGCCCAGCATCACCGTTTGAATGTGGCGTGTGCGTAGTGGGTGTGACTCTGACGTTTGCCTGGCAAGTAAGTGGGCATGTTGTACGATACTTGTAATACTCATAATACTTGTAATACTCGTAATACTCGCAATCTTCTACGTGCAGCCTTGCTGTTATCACTGTTGCGTCGTGATCGTTTTCGACCTGTCATCCACGTCCTACTCAGTACGCAAAATGTCGTACAAAAAGTAACGCTTGGCAATGCGAGAGCCACTGCGTACTCGTAAGCCAGGATCCGAAAAGGGGCAAGCAAGGTGACTGGATGTGGAAGGTGGAAAGAAAAAAAACAAGAGCATGGTGAGCAGAATCGCCAGATCGACAGTGGAGACGACGAACAAGGATGCACAATGGAATGAATGGCTTGCTCCCGGAGAGAGACGGGCTGGCAGCAGAGACCGCGGCGTCTCTTGAAAAAAAAAAAAAAAACACGAGCAAGAGAGATGAGAGGAGGCCGGGCAGGTGATTGTGTGTGTGTGAGAGCGGTTTCAATCTCGGTGACTGCTGATTAAGTGGGCAGGGAGAGGGAAAGAGGGCCAGGATCAGTTTGATATCAGGAGCGATCACACCGCGTTGGATGCACGGAGCGACGGGATCGAGTCAGCATGACCAAGACGTACGGAGTACTCCGTAGTGGCGATGTCATCCGGGATCGCTCTTGCCTAGCTAGCTCTTGCCTAGATTGAAATTGCACATGGCTGCCACATGCGTGGACCAAACTTTGGACGAAAATCGGACGAGCGTGCCGAAAGAGGAAAGAACGATGGCATGGGGACGGAATTTTGGAAGGAGCAGAGACCAACACTGAAAAAGAGGAAGGAGCAACCCGAGAGAAGAAACCACCAACGCCATGAGTACGTAATCAATGATATAGTCGGGGCCGAAGCCAGGTTGAATACTTGATGAATGCAAAGAGAAGCAAAACATGCTGGACAGAGGCAAGACATGACATGACAATCGAGACAACTGGAGATACACAAGACTAGGGTGCGACTACTCCGTGGTCTACCTTTATCGAGTTCATAAAAAAAAACACCTAATCTCCAGTCAAGAGACAGTCCTGAGTATTTTACAGAATGAACTCCATTGCCTACTCGTACTCGTACAAAGATAGCCAGTTGACGGGGGCATATCAACGGCGCCTTTTTCATTCTCGAAATGATTCTTCTTCCTTCAGATACTCCGTAGGGTGGGCACTGGGATCCGTTGCTATCTGGATCAGGCATGGTCTGGCCGTCACCGAACTACTGAGTAAGCTTTACGGAGTACTTCGTACGTAAAGAAAGGGAAATGATAACCTGTCCACTGGATTGGGTGCTGTTCCACAGAAGAGCACTGTCAAAAGCTAGAGATGGGTCGACGACGCCGGAGACTTCCTCTATTTGGACATCACCAGCAGCTCGTAATACGAGTACTCGTACTCGTAGAAAGAAGAAAATCTACAAAGTAGGACAAGGAGAAAACACCAAGCAGAGAAACGACAAAAGAGAAGCAGTCTCTGATTCAAAAATGTCAACAACGGGATAATTGTTGAGTCCCTGATCATCAAACTACGCTGAATCCAGAATGGCTGATTCTGGAGAGTGCATGGCTGGCACTAGCTTGAACTCTTAAAGTTTATCGGAAAGCAGGAAGAAAACGAGGGGACAAGGTCCTAGGAGCCTGCGATCACGTACTTCGTACTCGTACATGACCTATGAGAGGCAGGTATTGACCCGGGACTCGCCGTTTTTTTTATTTGTTGTAATTTTTTGATGTTTTCTATTGGTATTTGGAATTTGGAATTCGCAGCAATACCTTGCTCTTCAGTTTTCATCCCGTCTCCCGATGATCCACACACTCCTGATCAATCTTACGGGGTATGGATCGACGTTGGGAAGAATCTACGAAGTACTCAGTACGAGGGACATGGGTCCTCCGCCTGGGAGGAACGATAAACTACTCCGTACTCGTAAAAAAACAGAAATAAAAAGGTCAGACGAAAGAGAGACGGAAACGGCATTCTATCTCCGAAACGCATGATAAGTCCTACTCAGTACTCAGTACTCAGTACAGCTGCTACAACAATGGTCTTTGGCATATGTCCATCACACTGGTACCATATCACTACTCGTACAACGGTGGCCATGAGGACACTGCAATATGTCACGAGGCCGTCAAAAGGAATCTTAGGAAATGTAATATAGGATATTAATAGATTGTACGAGTGCTCCGTACGAGCACGAATTCTCGTACTTTTAACTGGGCTCTGCGTCAAGCTGACGATTTTATCCGCTATGGTCCAGGACTGGTGCTAAGGCTGTGGGCGGTTCATAGCACGTCTCTTAAACGGCTGGTAACAAACTGCGAGGCGGCAATCAGTCTTCCCGGACGAGTACAGGTACGAGTACTCCGTACACCGTACGCTCCGGCTGTTGCAAAGTCGGTGAGTGTGCCCGCATCATGCCTTACCCACCACCAAGCCTTGCTAAAACGCTCTACCAGCGTAATATTGCATTGACCAGCTGGCCACTCTCTGCAACGGTGGCTTCGAGTCCGCCCAGCTGAAATGCAAGTCTCCCAGTCGAGATGCACTTGCAAGCAGGGGTACACGTGTTGGTGCCCTTTTTTTTTTTTTTTTTTTTTTTTTGGCTGGCCATTGTCGGCTAAGCACCGGTGATCACTGCTGCACATTAGTGCGACGGAAGCAGTCTTTCGGATCGATACTTACGGGTGGGGTGTTATTATTTGATGACGATTATGTACGAATAACGCATATGCATCATCAGGGGCACACCCTAGCTGCGTAGCTGCGTAAGAGGCTGTCTTGAGAGAGCGACGACCCTGCTCCTCCGTACGGAGTACGATACTCGTACCAAGAGGTTGAAAGAGCGGTAAGATGGTTGACGGCATTGATCGCCGCTTTTTCTTTCTACAAAAGAAAGCACAGACCGGATGACTGGACTGCCGGCTTGGCTGTGTACGAGTACTCGTACTACTCCGTACGGAGTACGCAGTACTCCATACTCCATACGGGGGATGAAATTTTCATCCCAAAAAAACGCAAGACGTCTGTCAGAAAGAGAGAAAAGCAGAAAGAAAAAAAAAGGGACGTGCATGAAGCGCCCCTGTTGCAAAACACCCAGTGCAACACATGGGTGGGATACGAGGCTGATGATCAGCGCATGCACTCGTACGGAGTACGAGTAGTCATACTCGTAGGAAAAAGAAGGAGGATTGAAGGAGCCAGGTCACCATCTTTAAATTTCTGCCGTTTCCGGCAGGTTTCGTTGTTGGGTATCGCAGGTGCAGCCAAGTGCATCAAAGTGCAGCAGAGTGCAGCAAAGTGCATCAAAGGGGTTTCAGTAGATGTGTTGTTTTTACACTTTTACACATACAGAGGTACCAAGAATGCTGTCCACGAGAACTCCGTAGCTCTGCATTTGCTTTCTCGGATATCACAATGTGATCCGTCTCCGAGATACCAGGTCGTGATATATAGCAAAGTCTCTTATAGGCAGGGGTTCGAGAGCGGACTCCATCCGGCTGCACGGCCCAGTGCCAAAGGCCTTTCCACGTTCCACGAGGACGACAGAACTAGGAAAAATACTCGTACTCGTAGAAAAGAAAGCAAGGGCCAAAGACGAGCCCGTGCTGCGAGCGTAGGGCTTGACGGACCATACTCGTACATAGCAGGGAGCACGACCAATCACAATGCAGAGTGCATTATGCAAAAGCTCTGCATGAGCAAGAAGACTGGACCCGACAAATGTGGTTTCTTGTGCAGACAAGTGTGGTTTCCAGTGCAGATGAAGGAACACGGAGGATCATGAGGATCATACGGTCAACGGTCTAGCCTCTTTGTGCACGCTGGAGTGTGAATAGGGGGCAGGTTCAAAAGAGCAACAGCTTACGGAGTACGAAGTTGACAATTGACAATGACACGACGATCGTGAATGCGGAGGATGCCGATATTAAGTTGAGCTGATTTATCGGCGTTTATGCTAGAATGGCGGTAAGTGGAAGTGAGTTATATATTCAAAACAGCTAGGTGAATAGGAAAAAAAAAACCAAAGCCCGGGGCCGTTGGTCTAGTGCATACGAGTACGCGTAATTCCGTCTACATTGGATAATTCTGCAGCGATCAGGCCGCTGGAGACGGGATTGAGTTGCTTAATGGAAGAATGGAAGAACAGAAAGAATGAGAACATCAAGGAAGAAGAGGAGCAAGAGGAGTGGGAGGATTGACGTAGTAGAGGAAGAGGGGAAAAGAAAAGAAAAGACGAAAAACAAAGAAAAAGAAAAAGAAAAAGAAAAAGAAAAAGAAAAAGAAAAAGAAAAAGAAAAAGAAAAAGAAAAAGAAAAAGAAAAAGAAAAAGAAAAAGAAAAA
>JANSMC010000198.1:0-30098 GCA_029299015.1 Ophiostoma montium
ACTTGACTTGACTTTAGCTTCATTCAGCTTCAACTCCAGCTTCAACTTCAACCACCACACCAACAGCCTTTCCATCTTCAGTCAGGACACGGAGATCTCAACAACAATAACCGCCACACGACCACGACGACGACACGCCCACCCCGTTTGAAAACGTGTTGTTTCCGACTGTTGAATTTTGCTCGTTTTTTCCACGACGTTGCTTTTGCGTCGATTCCTCTGGTCGTCGAGCTCAACTGCCTTTTTTCTATTCCATTATCTTTGATTCTCTTATCCTGATCCTCGCTCTGATCGCGCTTCCGTATCTCGACCGCTATCTCTCTTACTCTCTCTCTCTCTCACCAACCATACCAACCACGTCTTGCTACAATGGCGACCATGGCCAACCACGACCGCGAAACGACGCTACCAATATGTCAAAACTGCTCGACCTCGACGACGCCGCTGTGGCGACGCGACGAAATGGGCTCGGTGCTGTGCAATGCGTGCGGGCTTTTCCTCAAGCTGCACGGGCGGCCACGGCCGATTTCGCTCAAGACGGACGTGATCAAGAGCCGCAATCGCGTAAAGACGTCGATGCGCCCGGATATGCAGATGAAGAAAAAGGTAGGCGACGACTGCATTGCGCCGTGCGATGGCGATTGTGGTATGCCATTCTCTTATCGGGGCGCACACGCTAATTTGTCCCTAGAATAATGCTGCTGCTGCTGCTGCCGCTGCTGCTGCCGCCGCGGCTGCCGTGGCCGGCGACCCCAACGGCGTGGTCGACCTGCAGAGCCACGCGTATGCGGCGACGGCGGCCCTGTCGTCGCGACGTCCCTCGCACAAGGGCAACGGCCACCACCACCACCTCGACGGCGACCTGTCGCTGGGCGGCGGCGGCGGCGCGCAAAACATGTACAATCCGGCGGCCTACCCGCTGCTCGACGACGGCCAGTACCAGGGCCAGCACCTGCAGGCGTTTGGCGGCGGCGACGCGTCGGGCGGCCACCACTCGCCCAACGGCGACGTGCCGCAGTCGCAGGAGCAGCTGGCGGCCACCAACTCGAGCCTCAAGACGCGCGTGGCCGAGCTCGAGGTCATCAACGATTTCATCCAGCGCCGCCTCGGCCACTACGAGCCCGTGGTGTACGGTGCGGAACCGGCCGGCAGCGGGCAGGACGGCCAGGCCGCCGAGCACGAGGCGCAGCTGCGGTCGCAGGTGGAGCTGTTGACGCAGCAGGAGACACAGTTCCGCACCGAACTTGAGGAGAGCCACCGGCGCGAGAATCTGCTGAAGCGGCGGCTGGACGAGCTGGAGCAGGAGCTCAAGGTGACCAAGGACGTCTTGAGCGCGTACGAGGGTGCACGCAAGAAGCCGCGGCTGGAGGAGTCGTCTGCTGCCGAGCCTGCTGCTGCTGCTGCTGCTGCGGAAGTTGCTGCACCGGAACCTGCTGCTGCTGCACCGCAACCTGCTGCGGAAGCCTCTATGGAAGTGTCTATGGAAGTGCCGGCCGATGCGCCGACGGAGGCTGCACCTGCGCCTGTCGATGCTGCTGCTGCTGCTGTTCCTGCTACGGAGGCTCCCGTTGAGGCTCCCGTCGAAGCTTCTACTGAGGCTCCCGCTGAGGCTTCTACTGAGGCTTCCACTGAAGCACCCGCTGAAGCTCCCACCGAGGCTGCCACCGAGGACGCCAGTGTTGCCAAGGATATCTCCATGCTCGAGGCTGCCGCAGCGGCCACTGCAGCCGTCGAGGCCAACGTGGCTGCCGAGGCCGGTGCTGCAGACACAGCAAACGCCCCAGAGACCGCCGAGGCAGCAGCTTCGGCCTCATAGTGCAAGGCCTCCATAGCGCAGCGTGCGTGTCCTCTGCCTGTTGCATGTCCTCCATCGCACGTCGTCTATCATATCTGATGCCTACTCTCTCACGATCTCCTCATCCCATTAAAAGTACGTTGCGCAGTTTTTCCTTCATCGGGGAAGCCTTGTTGTCCAGGCACATTTGATAATCTCTTGCTGCCGTCTCTGTTTGGCTCGCCATGCCTCTTTTTGCTTTTAGTATTATACACCAGAGCTGTTTATTTTCTCTTATTCTATTCTTTCCTTATAATCTGTGTGCACGGTCGGACTTGGGGCTGTTCTTTGGTATATCTAGTCTTGTTGATCATGTATCATGATGCCCTGGCCAAGACCAAAAGAGTGAACGGTGGAAAGGAAATCATGTGGCGGGTGACCACGAGGTCGGAAAAGTACGAGTGTGTGCTCGATTATAAAAGTTTCAAGATGACAAAGTAAATATGTGAAGAGGTCAAGTAAATGATCAAAGTATGAGAGGTAAAGAGTCAACAAGTAGATGATGTGTAAAGGTCAAAGTAAATGATCCGAAGAGGAAAACGTAATATAGGTAAAGAGTCAACAAGTAAATAATGTAAAGTGAAATGTAAAATGAGGGAACAATATGAAAGAGGGTATAGCATCCGTCCCAAACGCCGTGCAACGCCAGTCTGTCTGTCTGTCTGTCTGTCTGTCTGTCTGTCGTCTTGTCTTTGATTACCGTCTGATTATCACTTTCCCACCAGTCTTTCAATCTCGCGAAAAATGTTAATGGTCAGCGTCAGCACCCACGCAATCAGCCCAATCAGCTCAAACGCCCCGAGCGCCCGCACGAGGCCCTCGCTGTCCTCGGTCGTGAAGAAGATCATGGCCTCGAAGCCCAGCGCCGTGCTGGCCGACTTGAAAATGATAAAGAACAGGTCCGTCAGCAGCAGCCGGATGCGCTCCTGTGGCCGTCGCAAGCCCAAAGGCTTGCCCGTGTAGTCGTCGACCGTAATGTAGCCAATGTACGGCACGGCCACAACGTCCACCACAATGGCCACAATCACCTGCGTGCGCTCCTGCCGCCGGTCCGCCAGCCACACGCGGTCCACGTCGCCGTCGGCCTGCCCACCGCTGCCACCGCTGCCGCTGACGCTGCTGCTGACGCTGCTGCTGCTGCTGCCCTGCCCCAGCACATCCAGCGCGTCCAGCGAGCTCAGCCGCTCGCGCCGGTAGATTGTCGCCGCCAGCACCAGCGCCACAATCGACGTCATGAGCACTGTGAGCCGGCACGCGAGCGGGCCAAACGGATGGTGCAGCAGCACGTGCCAGATGCGCCGGTAGAAGATTTCGTCCCTGTCCTTGTCTTTGTCGTCCGCGTACCCGTGGTGATTGTGGTGGTGGCCCAGCCGGAACAAGCCGCCACCGCCGCCGTCGCCGCCGCCCACCTTGGGCCGCAGCACGCCGTTGTAGCCAAAGTCGGGCTGCAGCCGCGCCATCTCCTCATCGTTGAGAATCTCCGACTTTTCGTGCGGCATGCGCGGGTACCGCGTCGACTCAATAAACCCGCGCCACTGCGTCTCCGGGTTGTACCACCACGGATGATTTTGATCTGGCGGCGGCGGCGGCGGCGGCGGCGACGACGACGACGGCGACGACACCCGAATGTCTGGCCCGTAGTACGCCGAGTCTCTCTGCCCCCCGCGCTCTTCGTCGTACCCGGCTGGCCGCGTCACCACATGGTACTGCGGCACAATGACGGGCTCGGCCGACCGCAAGTGGTCCCAGCGTCGGCCCTCCTTGCGCAAGAACAGATGCGACAGCCGGTGGCGGATGCCGCTGCCGGCGCTCTCGTCTTTTTGGATAATGGGTGCCGATGGTTCCTTGGCGCCGTCGGCCGCAGTCGCCAGGCCGTCCGAGGTGACGGGGCTGTCGTGCGCCGTCGTCCCTGACGCCGTGTTGCCGCCGCCGCTGCCGTGGTACGTGTCGCCGTCGCCGTCGCCGTCAACGTCGTCGTCGTAGGGCCGGTCATCGCGCGAACTGTCCGACACGTTGCGTCGTCTGTCGGCTGGCGCATGGTTGTGCTGGGGCGGCACTGCCTGTGGTGGTCGCTGGATAACCCATGCTGGTAGCAAATGTTAGACCACGAAGAAACATAAACAATCCATAAAAACTCACGAGGAATCGTCCTGACGGTGCCGGGAGCCATCGAGGCGAGGCTGCGGCCAAAAAAAAAAAAACACGGCAGATCACGGGGCAACCGGGACGCTGCGGCAAGGGTGTGACTAGATGTGTGTGTGTGTGTGTGTGCGCGCAAAACACAAAAACACAAAAACACAAAAACACAAAAACACAAAAACACAAAAACACAAAAACACAAAAACACAAAAACACAAAAACACAAAAACACAAAACAGCAAGACAGGATCTGGTTCAAAGCGTCAAACAGATTGTGATCAGGTAGGACGGGTGTGTGTGTGCTGGCAGGCAGGCAGCGCAAGGCGATTGCAGGGCGTCCGAACGAGCCGAGTTGTTGTTGTGTGCGTGTGCGTGTGCGTGTGCTGAGGCCGAAAATAAACAGATAAAAACGTCTATAAAATAAAAATACGAAAACGATGCAAAAGGGCAGCGCGACTGCTGGCCGGCGATGTCGCACCGCGTGAATCAGGAGAGAGAGAGAGAGAGAGAGGAGAAAGTCGACGAGAGAGGGGAAGAAGCAGCAGCAAGAAAACGACAAAGGAAATGGGGGCGACAACGGGAAGAAATGAGCGGACTTTTTTAGGTTTGACGATGTTGAGGCAGACGAGACAAAGGGAGGGAATGCTGTCGTGATGCGCCCTAGGCGTTGCCAGGAAGGCGCGCTAGTTATGACGCTCAGCCCCCCAGTACGGAGCTCGTACGAGCTGGAGATTGAGCTGGATTGGCTTGCTTAGTCATCAAGACGCTAGCGGACAATCAAAACGGTACTCCGTAAAAGATTGCCAAAGACGTCATCAAAAAGGGCAAAAAAAAATAGGAAAAAAACAAAAAAACGTACAGCAGCGGGTATTCGCTGGTCGTCACCGACCCAACTACTAATCCACCGATCACCGGTTTAACTAGGGGAGAGCGGACGGGATCCCGTGCTTTCCGATGTCTATGGCCGTACGTGGAAGGAGCAGTGTTGGGGGGGGTTATATACGCGTAGTGCGAGCTCTTGCCATGGAAAGTAAGTTCGGGATGACTATAGTGGTTGCAGAGCTCTTGCTATGGAAGAGTGGTGACCTATATAGGGGTTACAGAGCAAGTCGAAGTCGAAGTCGAAGTCGAAGCCGAAGTCGAAGTCGGAGTCGGAGTCGGAAACATTATGATCTGTCACAAGCCTGTTGCTGACAGCCGTTGTCTAGCAGCAAACCAGACAATGCAAAGTGATGACTATATCTATCGAATATCTGAAACGTAAATGCCATCACACGTACTATATAGTGCAGATAATGTGTCCTCACAGCGTAAAAGTCCAAAGAATGCCCCTACAGCTTGCTCCGCTGCGCCGGCACCTGCAGCGGATCATACGCCAGCCGCGTCAGGTGGTCCTCGGGCACGCCGTTGGGATGGCTGCCCAGCGACCGCGTGTCCACCAGGTCGGGGCTCAGCTCGTCGATGCTGCGCGCGCCAATCAGCCGCATGTCCATCTCCAGCTCGTCTTTCAGCAGCGCCATGGCCCGGTCCACGCCCTCGACGCCGTACGCCGACATGGCATACAGGAACGGGCGACCAATGCCGACACCTTTGGCCCCGAGACACAGCGCTTTCAAAATGTCCGTCGCGCGCCGCAGCCCGCCGTCCACGTAGACCTCGATGCGTCGGTCCAGCCCGCGCGCCCGCAGCACCGGCATCGTCTCGGCCAGCACCTCGAGGCTCGACGGCGCAAAGTCCAGCTGCCGCCCGCCGTGGTTCGACAGCACCACGCCGTCCACGACGCCCGTCTCGGCCGCGCGCACCACGTCCTCGACGCGCTGCACGCCCTTCAAAATGATCGGCAGCCGCGTCACCGACCGGAACCACGGCAGGTCGTCCCAGCACAGGCCCGGGTCGATGAAGCTGCTGATCGCGCGCGCCGCGCCCTGCGTCGTGTCCGTCGCGTGGCCCTCCTTCTTTTGGACGGCACTGCCGCCGCTGCCCAGCGCCGACGCCTTGGCCCGCATGTCCTTTTCGCGCCGGCCCAGCTGCGGCGCGTCCACCGTGATAAACAGCGCCCGGCACCCGCGAGCCTCGGCGTGCTGGATGATGCGCCGCGTAATCTCGCGGTCCTTGTTGACGTACAGCTGCAGCCACTGCGGCGGGTTGCCCGGGCCCTCGGCGGCATCGACAATCTCGTCAAACGAGCACGAGGCCAGCGTCGGGATCATCTGCACGACGTTGTGCCGCGCCGCCGCCTTGGTCAGGCACGTCTCGCCGTCCGGGTGGCCCAGCCGGCCCAGCGCCGTCGCCGTCACGTAAAACGGCGCCGCCACGCGGCTGCCAAACATGCGCGTCGACAGGTCCACGTGCGTCACGTCCACCAGCACGCGCGGCCGGAACCACACGCGCTGGAACGCCGCCCGGTTCTCGCGCAGCGAAATCTCGTCGTCCGCCGCGCTCGAGTAGTACGCCCACGCCCCGCGCTTCATGACGCGCCGCGCCACCGCCTCAAAGTCCAGCAGGTTGAAGCAGCTCTCCACGGGCGGCATCAGAGCACGCGCGGCCACCAACGCCTCGTCCTCGCGGGCCTCTTCGTCCTCTTCTGGCGTGCGCACGCGCGTCTTCTCGGCGGCCGCGACGGCGTCGAGGTCGGCCTGGTCCACGGCGCCCAGGTGCTTGGACTTGTCGAGGTACTTGTCGAGCGTGTCGGGGGGGTGCACCGGGTCAAACGCGGCCGTGGCGTCGCGGCCGGCGTACTTGAGTATGATCTTCTCGCCGCCGGGGTGCTCGGGCAGAAAGTCGGTGACATCGTAGACAGAGCCACGGACAATGACCCAGCACGACTCGCGCGTGCTGTGCTGGGCGATTTCCTGTGCAGAGAGGCCCATGGTGGAAAAAGCGTGAGGGGGGGGTTGGGAGAACGATGTTGGATAGACGTTGGCTAAAACGTTGGCTGAGATGTTGGATGAGGCGAGCAAAACAAAAGGCCAATAACACAATTTAAAGCTCGAAAATGACGAGAAGACGAAACAACAATATATACGCTGCGGCAGAGGAAAGAACGGAAGCAAATGGAGCTCTGGGGAATAACCAAGCAATGGGAATAAGATGGAGCAACAAGACGGAAAAGGGAAAAAAGAAAAACAAGAAGCAAAGGGACAGCCGGAAGCGAAGCGGCAATGATAGCTCAAACTACGACTCCGTACTCCATAGGTACCGAGTACTCGTACTCGTACTCCTCACTGTTTTTGCGGGGGAACGACATGTCATGGCTTGGCCACAACGCCCCATGGGCTTACCCCAATATTAACCTGGCCAGCCAAAGAGCGGCTATTGAAAAGCGGGTGCATGAGATACTCCACTACTAAGCCCCGCTAGGCCTGGGAAGGAAAGATTGCCTGTTTTGTCCATATGTACTCGTACTCGTGCTATCATCACCGTATGTCCAAGCTGACCGAAATTCCAAAAATGCCAATAATACCCAAACGTATTATCATTAACCAGAAACGGAGACGTTTACAGAGAAATGCGACAGCGATGGCCAAAAAAATCAAATAACAACACAAAACAACAGAATAATGGTGGAAAAGGGAGCCGCTCGGAACGGGGTATATGAGAATGGGAGGAGAAAAGAACGTCAAAAGGAAAAACAAACATGATCTATCGACTGGACGACGTCGAGTGGCTGGAAATGCTCATGGGTCGCCGCGTTGTGTTGTTGCTGCTGCTACCGTTGCCGCTGCGCAGGCGCGAGAAGAAGCCGCCGCCGCCGCTGCTGGCGCTTGTGCCCGTGATGATGCTGAGTGGCGCCACCCGTTCCTGGCTGACGACGCTGGTCACACTGCCACGGTCGCTGCTCGGCGGCGAGTCCCTGTGCGAGTTGGGCTCAACGTGTGACTGCGGGAAGTAGCCCCATTTGCCCTTGGAGTTCATGCCTGCCCAGCACCAATGGTCGGGATGGGACCCTAGATGGTTAGCTACTTGTCTCGACAGCAGAAGAGACAAAAGAGATACTCACAAACAATGTCCGTCACCACCTCATTCTTCTCCAGCTTCAGCCACTCGCTGTTCTTGTACTGGCTGCTGGTCGCCCACTTCCACCGCGCCGTCGCCTTGAGCGCACTGGGCATCTGTGTGCGCATCTCGTGCCGCGGCGGCGGCTGCAGGCGCACGGCTTCGGCGGGGAACGGGCCGCGGATGTTGTCGAACCAGCCCACGGCCCACTCGCCCTTGTACTTGGACGGGAACTCGATGCCGACAATCTTGGAGCCGGCCGGGAACTGGATCGGCATTGCGCTGTCAAAGGGCCGCCGCAATGTGCCGTGCGACCGGCGGAACGTCTCGATGGCGATGCCCGACGGCAGCCGGTTGAGCTCGGGGCGGATGCCGGCCAGGTCCGAGTGCGTCGGTGGGTTGGTGAAATGCAGGTCGTAGTTGTAGCGGATGTCCTCGGGCGCCTCTTCGCCGTCAATCACCGTGATGCCGGGCACGTTGGGCAGCGGCCGCGGGTGCCGCGACAGGTGCGAGAACAGCTGGCCCTGACTGAAGAAGACGGTGGCATCGCTCTCCTCGAGCGTGCGGCCCTCTTGCAGGCAGAACAGGCAGGCGTAGAGCGGGTCGTCGACCTGCTTGGCTGGCAGATGGCTTTTGGACAAGAAGCGCAGACGGAAGGCAATGCCGTGCATGCGGTAGTTTGCACTCGCTGGTTGGTCAGTAGGCCGTCTTGCATGAGACATGGAACGTGGGAGGCAACGTACGGTGGTTCTGGCGGTCCTTCTCGACCTCGGACCACTGCAGCTCGTAGAGACAGTGGGTGCACTTGGCCGCATACGCACCAGAGCCGCTGTACGACTGTGGTTGGGGGTCAGGGGTTAGTCGAAGAAAAAGAAAAGAAAGGACAAAGGGGAACTAACTAGCTTCCGAATCTGCCGTACGCCGCGCTCGCCGCGCTGCACCTCCTTGGCGCCCTCGCAGAAGCCCTTGAGCAGATGATAGGCACTGCCCGGACCAATGTTGCAGTCGGGCGTGCGGTGGATGACAAGCTCGTTCGACGCATTGTATTGCACCGTCGGCGTTACGCTCTCGACGGGAATGAGCCCCGAGTCGATGACCACGGGCGGAAGAGACCGCGGCGCCGACGCCTGCATCACCTCCAGACCGCCATTGTTCTGGATTGAATGCCTCTTGGGCACAGCCGGCGCCCGAGCCTGTCCGGCGGACGGCGGTGCCGCTCCGGGCGTTGCCTGTGCGCTGCCCGGACCAAACGAAGCCAGGAGCTGCGCCGACAGGCCGCCATCCGGTGAGACGGGGCCGTCGACGGGGCTGATGGGTTCATAGGCGGACCCGCGTGTCGCGTTGTGGTGGTTGGAGTCGGTGCTGAACCCGGATCCGTTGGTCGTCGAGCTGACCGTCGATGCCGTTTTTGTGCTGTCGCGCGATTCACGCGACGCTGCGTTGTTTGCGGGTTGTGTCGCCACCGGCTGCGGCTGCAGTGGCATTGTGCCGTGCCGTGCCGGCGGCATAATGGAGTATCGCGGCGCGAGCGTGCGTGGCGACACGCTGCTCTGCCTCCGCTCCGCCCAGTACTCGAAGCTCTCGTCGCCGCGTTGCGGAATGGGCGGTGGCGGCAGCGGCACAGAGTAGCGGTCGTGTTGCTTGTGCGCCGCGTCGCCGACCGGGATCGACGGCAGCGGCATGTCGGGTGCAGGCGATGTTGGCGACGGGATGGTCGGCGAGTCGGGCCGCGATGTGGACGAGATGCGGCGGCGGCGGTCGAGGGCGTCCATGTCGCCGCCCTCGCCGTCGTCGTCGTAGCCGGTACTGTCGTCGACGGTCTGGCTGATCAGCTTGCCGAGCTCGTCGTCTTCGGTGATCGTCGACACCGGCGGTCGCGGGCCGATCTGCCACGGGTTGGTGGCTGGCGCCAATGGTGCCGGCACAAGGGCTGCTGGTTCCAGAATGGGGGGGAGCGACGAGCGCAAGGCGGCGTTGACCAGCTGTGCTGTCGTGGGCGTAATGGGCATGGGCGGCGGCGGGCTGGGCCGCTGCTGGTGGCCGTTGTTCCAGCCCAGATCGGGGCCGCCCACGATGCCCATCTGTGGGAGCTGCTCCGCCTGGGTGGCGGCGGTGGCTGCTGCTGCAGCTGCGGCTGCTGCAGCAGCGGCGGCGGCGGCAGCACCGGGCCCGGCTGCCCATGCATTGATCATGTCGTCGCGGGTGCGGTCGTTGGCGGCGGCGTCTGTGGAAGCGGCACCACCGGGCACACTCCTTTGGCTGTGAACGCGCGCAAACGAGGCCATGGACGACACAGAGGGCGAGTTCCGGGGGAATGGCGGCTCGAGCTTCATTCGCCGCATGAGCGGCACAATGGTCATTGTGGTTTTCTGGGCAGCCTTGCTGTACTCCTTGAACTTGTCGGCGTCGAAGCTGTCGGGCTCAATGTAGTCCTCCAGGTCATAGATGAGTGTGCTCAGCTCGTCGACGGGGTCAGTGATCTCCCCTGTGGTGTTAGACTTGCGGGATGCGGACTATAAAATGCGACAGTGACAAAATCAAACCTACTTGATTCATTGAGACCCGCGATAAAGTTCTCGGCATACGTCTTCAACTGGCGCTGTGCGACGCCGTCGACCGTCTTGCGGCCGCGCTCGCCCTCCTTGAGCAGGCCCTGGGCGGCCTTGAGCATGTCATCGTCGCCCGCTTCACGCGCATTGTCGATTGCCAGCTGTGCCTTTTCGATAATGTCCTGGAAGGGGCTGAGCAGGAGGAAGTCGATTTGCTCGTCCATGGTGGGCAACGGTCGCAAGTTGCGGTCGCGGCACGAACGTTCACAGTGGTCACGGCACAGTCGCAGTCGCAGTCGCAGTCGCGGCGGGCGTTCACGGCGGTCACCGGCACAGTCGCAGCCCCGGTGAGAGTCAAATAAAACACAATAAAAGCGTCAACGCGATTGCGGCTCTGCTTCCCAAATGCGGTCGGTGGTCTCCGTCCGGGGGGGGTAGTCTCCGTCCAAGGGCAGGGCGAAAACACGTGGCTGAACGGGTGCTGTCTGTAGTCCGTATTTGGCTTGTTGGCTTTGTAGCCTCTCTCTTTCCGAGTGCTGTACGGAGTACTGAGTCGATACGCTGTAGTGGAAACCGACGGGGTGCTTGGAGCGGTTTCTCTGCGGACTTGCTCGCTTATCCGTTGTGCTATGGGCGGCGGGGGCGGGGACAAGGAGCTCAGTGGAGATTGGGATTGGCAGGCTTATGAAATGAAAGAGGTGATTCCGATTCAAAAGTCGAGTAGACGGGCGTGGGAGAAAGTCCAAACGATGTAGCAGAAAGTCAGGAGACGGGAGAGAGAAAAAGAAGGGAGACGATGAGAGAGAGAGTGAGCAAAAGAGATCGGTGATGCGGAGAGCCGGCGCACTGGAGGGAAGGAGCTGTTGTATCTGGTTGGCCGCGACTGCTATCAGCTGTCAGCTAGCCGCGACCTGCGCGGTTAGGCCCACCCCCATTTTGCAATGTACAGAGTACGGGTACAGAGTACGAGTACAGAGTACGAGTACTCAGTATGGTGTGCTCTGTACATATTACCCAGTACGGAGTACTCGTACTCAGTACTGTCTTGCAGTGGATGGGGTGGATTTGTGGTTTATTGGGGGGGGGGAAGCTGCACCCCTACGGAGTACGGAGTACTCGTACAGAGTAGGAAAGAACGCCAGGCCGTGCTGAAGGCTTATTCCATTTGGCTCTATTGGATACGCTACTGTTCGTTCGAATTGTAGCGTGAATAGCGTGAATAGCGTTCAAATAGCGTTTGGCGTTGGCGTTGGCGTTGGCGTTGGCGTTGACGGACGTTGCAATCTGATCGAAGCCGTTGTGTGGGCGGGCAGGTGCGAGTGGCAGGGATGGGGGCAGTTTTGCGTCTGCCCGAACAGGCAGGCGCAACTAGTATCAGCAGCCTGGCCAGCCTGGCAGCCTATATCAGCAGCCTATATCAGCAAAGGCCGCATATTCTACAACAATTCTTTTCTTCTATCGCAGTATCGCGCCGGCGTCCGACGTTGCTACGAATACTAGGGGACTCGTTTCTTGTTCGAGATGCGTTCTTTTGCAGACGCTAGAGCTCGGGAGATCAACCTGTCAGGATACGCTGGTTGGAAGGTGAAAAGGGGGCAACGGGCGCAAACGTGTCTTTGGACGAAAGAGGAAAGGACGGCGGAGGCGTGCGGCAAAGAAAAAGGGCAGGAGCGGAGGAGGAGCGTGTATCAGCCTTTGAGGGTGCGACGCAGGGAAGGACCAAACATTGGCTTCCATCTGCGAATGTGTGTGACGGGAAAGAAGCATAGTAAGCCAGCAAAACAGGATATTCACGAGTATTCACAATGCCGAATCATACTCTGTAGCTGAGTCGGCAGGGGTCAAGATACGAATCCTCGTACTTTGTAGACAATAAAACTCAAACAAATCAAAAGTTCAAGATTACGAGTGTCGTAATTGATCTTCTATCTCAACGTGGCGAAACAGGTCGAGGGACACAGCCAAGACACAAGGACCAGATACTGCACAGCGTGACCGACCCTGCGCCTCGATCCGTGGCTGCTGTCTCGTCCTGGAGGCACTGGCCGAGTTTCGGATTGGCAAGACTGGCCCGAGCTCTGGGAGCAGGAAGAACGTTCAGCCTTTGTGGGAAGAACGGCGGAAACAAAGAATCAACCCAAAACAGGTAGGCATTTAGGCGTTACATCGGAAATAACGCAGTTCATAGGTTCAGGATTCAAGCTTGTTACTCCGCACGGAATACACGTATTACTCGTACGGAGTACTCGTCAAATAGGAGAAGGGAAAAGAAAAAAAGTCCACAACCTCATCACCTTGTTACGAGCACGAACAGCCAAATTCAAGAACCGGATCCTTGCAGGATTGGCAAGATACCGCATACGGGAATGGATCGTGCACATCGGCGCGTGCACATCGGCTCGTGTACATTTGCGAGCCCTGATGTTGAATACACGTTGCGTCTGAACTGTAGAAAATTGCACTGATTGTACTCGTATTTTGCAATTTTCTACTCCGTACGGAGTACACTGCACGGAGTACGTCTTTAACCGTTGTGGGTCCCCAGGAAGCAGGAAGAAAGGACGGCCACTCGGCCGCAGGGATGGGAAGGAGCAGACGAAAGAGACACACAAGAGCGAGAGCACAGGCCCGACGAGGGGACGAGGGACCCTTGCGCCAAATGGAAAGAGCAATCTCGTAATAAGCATGCAGGGACCGTGCACGATAGATTGCGAATACTGAGTAGGCGACGACTTGGCCCTACTCTGTACGAGTACTATCGTATTCACCCAGTCAAACGCTTGCAAAATAACGTTCGACTTTGGTCTGGGGGACAAATGGCACGGGATGATAAAGATAACGGGATGGAGAAACGGCAAGGGGCAGCGAAGATAAAGGTGCGACCATGCCGGGAGCGGCTAGAGCGAGATAGGGACGGAAGGAGCGTACGGAGTATGGAGTACGTAAGGGAAAAAGTGCTTTCAGCCGCCTCGAGGGATGACAGAACAGCTTTGAATATCTTTGAATATCTTTCAAGTACAAGCTGCAGGTTCGAGATATGAGACAGACACGCACATGAGAGACACTGGTCTACAAACAGTACCGAGGCAGCGATGCGCCACCACGCAATGGACGCAATGGAGAATGGGAGAAGCCAATATTGAGTCTCAGCTTGGCTCAGCCTCCATTTGGCGGTGAATTGCTGACTAGGCCGACTCAGCCCTGCCCGAGGTACGGCATAAGCTTATTCTGGTGTTCCGTCGGACCGTAGAATGGATATGATACAGATGACTGCATGGAGGCTTACATGCATCGCAATATGAGTACTCGTGCTCCGTACTCGGTCGGTCAAAGATGCCAATCGGCAAAACCACGAAAAGATCTGTCATAAAGCATAAAGTCAAGATACGGAGTACTGACTACGGAGTACGAGTACGGAGTAGAAAGCCCTATGGGGTTGCTGCGTTGTCGCCATGACACCACCGTTCCACTGGCGCGTGAGCCGCTTGGCTGCTACGTCCAATACTCGTATTCCGTACTCCGTACAGCGGCGGTTTCATAGAGACACCTGTTGTGGAATTAATAGCAAGGGAACCCTGAAAGTCAACCCAACACGCGGGTAGGCAGATCGCCTCGGGCATCGCGAGGCAGATAGCCAACAGTCAACTACGGAGTAGGAACAAAGATCTCAAAAAGAAAACATAACGCCTAGCTGGCTATATATCACGCCAACGCGAACAATGCGAGAGGGGCTTGGATCGACAAAACGAGGCTGAGTAGCCAATTCATGACGTTGATGGGTCGACTATATCCAATGACGCATGCAGCCTCGTTTTGTGAGCCAAGGAAGCCGTTCGTGCACGGAGCAGAGAAGCAAACAAAAAATTCTGCTCGACTCGCACACCTCGCCCGCCAGCCTATTTCCCCTTTGCCTGACCGACCGACGTCTTGTTCTGCGACTCGGCAAACTGGGCAATCAGCGTCCGTCCGACCTGGACCGTCTCCGAAGCACCCCGTTGCCGCAGCCAAAACACGTCATCCGCCGAGCCGTGGCCCTTGGTCGACAGCTCGCGCGCCTGGTCCTCCAGCAGCTCGCGCGTGATCGGCTCGCCTTCGCCCTGGCGCACATTGAGCCCGCCGACAACGGCCTTGCCCTCGACCTCGGCCTCGCCCAGCGACTCGGCCAGCACGCGCTTGCGCAGCGCAAACCGCTCGGCCCGCTCGCGCTGCAGGCCCGGGCTGTCCATCTTGCCGACAATGTACCGCACAACAAGCTGGATTCCGTGGTACGCGTGCTCGGCAAAGATGATGCTCAGCAGCAGCGCCCAGGCCTGGATGTCCCACGGCGAGTGGTCGGGCCCAAACGTGTTGGCGCGGAACAGGTACACGACGGCCGCGCTCGTGATGCTGCCCATCCACGACAGGAAGCCCAGGCTGCCGAGCCACGGGCCGATCGAGTCGCCGCGCCACGGGATCGGCCGCTGGCTGTTGATGGTGATCTTCATCGCGTCCGACCGCGCCTCCACCCAGTTGTTCACGAGGAACGAGCAGGCCGTCAGCGGCCACACGACCGAGAACAGCGACAGGTAGCCAAACTGCACCACCATCTCGCGGTAGTCAATGGTTACGTCGTACACGTCCAGCGTCGCCTCGTTACGCACGCGCTCGAGGAAAGCCGCCTCCTCCGGCAGGTCCTTGACCTTTTCGACGCGTGCCGACAGGTCGCCGTGCACCTCCTTGACCTTTTTGAACACCTTGCGCTTGACGTACGGCACGACGGCCTCGGTCAGCAGGTTGACGACCTGTGCCGTCACCGTAAAGTAGATGACCTGCTGCGTCAGACGCCGCGTATTGACCTGGAACGCCGGCTTCTGCACCACCTGCTCGGTCTTGACATCGCCCGTGAGGTGCTGTGCCGTGATCTGGAACACGTCCAGGTACGGCACGAGCACGGTGCCAAAGGGCACGTAGACAAAGGCCGTCAGGAAGATGGGCAAGTACGACGTGATGCAGTTGATGACGAAGATCTTTTGCACAAAGGCAGCCTGGTGGTCTGGGGGTGTAGTCTGTCAGTATGCATGCATTCAAGCAGATCAAGCAGTATGATCTCACCATCCTGGGTCTCGTAATTTTCAGACACGGTGAGCTTTTCAGCCACCGTCGTGAGCAGGCCGGTGAGAATCGGCATGAAAATGGTAAGCAGAATGGTCGGCAGGAACGTCTACACTGTTAGCCACAGTAAACCATAGGCAAAGCAGACAAAAGGACCGCCACTCACAAGGTACTGCTTAAAGGGGCCGCCATAGAGTTCCGTAATGAAAATCTCAATGGAAAAGCACGCCACAATCAGACTGCCCAGGGCGACGACACAGGCCAGCGCAAACGGCACCTGCAGCAGCTGGTACGCAAACCGCCGGAACGGCGAGTACACCTTGACCGTCTCGCCCGTGACCGCGTCCTGTGCCTCGCGCTCAAACTGGAACTGCGGCCGCGGCAGCTGGATCTTGGACACGCCGTGCACGCCCCACTGCACCGCGAGGTCGACCTCCTTCTTCTTCCAGTACTCGAAGAAGACGACGGACCACAGGCAGTTGACGGTGGCGTAGAGCCACGAGAACTGGCCGATCAGCAGCCAGGCGCCAAAGCCAAAGGCCGCCGGGAACAGCAAGAAGCTGAAATAGCTCTGCAAGAATGCAAAGTAGAACGCAATTTTCTCGCCAAACTTGTCGCGGATGGCGTCAAGGTCCTCGGCGTCCAGCATGTACTTTGTGCTCCAGCGCTTCAGCCACGCGCGGTTGAAGCGGTGGTCGTGCAGCGGGAAGATGGCGGCGACGTACTTGCGGTGGGCCTCGCTGCTGCTGACAATCGTGGATGCGGTGCCGGTGCTGGCCACGGCAACAGGCGCACCCTTGGTGGTGATGCCCGCACCGCCCTCGGCCCGCGGCTTGGTGATCAGCAGGTACGCGAGCCGCAGCCGCTCGGCCTCGGAAATGGGCTCCTGCAAGAAATAGTCGTCAAAGTCGACCTCGACGCCGCCCTGGTTCGTGCGGCTCGGCGGCGCCGTTGTGCGGATGCCGTACAGGTAGTCCTGCAGCCGGCTGCGGTAGACCTGGGCGCGCAGCAGCTGCTCCGACGCAATCTTGACAAAGACGAGCAGCGACGCGCGGTCGCTGCCGGGGCGCACCTCGGTGGCGAAACCGGCATTGGCAAGGTTGTCGACAAGCTGGACAAAGGCGGCCTCGGCCTCGTCGCGCTCCGTGGGCGGGATCAGGTAGTGGATGACATAGTCGACTTTGGGGCTGTAGGTGTTAGCAGTTGCAATGAGTAAGCACTTGTCAAAAGCCGTCCCGTTGGAACGCACTTGTAGTTGCTGTTGGCGTCCAGCTTCTCGGAGCTGGCGTCGGACGATGTCATGGCGCGGGTCTGAGCTGCGGGGACAGCTCCGATCAAGTCTTGGCGCGGAAGCGATTGCCGATACGTATCGCAGACAATCAAGCCGTAGGTAGGAAGAACAAGCGAGAGTGTGTAGGGAAGAGAAGTCAACGAGAATAATATCCAAGAAGAGAACACTTCAAGGAGACAAAAATGAAGAGAAAAAGGTGGAGAGGGACAATGCAGGTGGGCAACGCAGGTGGGCAACGTAGGTGAGCCCAGCAAGGGAGGGAGCTAATGTTGTTAGGTGGGGATGAAGGGGAGGGCAGAGGTATTCTAGGTGGAGAGAAGAGAAGTGAGGCCGTGATGTACTCGTATGCAAATCGAAGGGAAGAGGCGGATGATCGTGATAATAAATGGGGGTTTCTGGCTAATTAGAGTAGAAATGAAGAAGGAAGGCGTGTTGAAAAAAAAACGGAAGGAGTGATTGTGCGTCCAAATCTACAAATAAGACTGCCAGCTTACTACGACGAATACATGGCACCCCTCTATGGAGTACACGTACTCGTACTCCGTTTATGCAGCCGATAGCAAGATCTGACGATTGACGTCTTACTCTTGCCGCAGCGATCTACTCCACTATGTTCGATAACCTCGAGCTGGCTCTCAAAGATGTGTGTTGCTGGTAGCTGGGAAAAGGTGGGATGAAGCAAGCTGAAAAAAAGAGGGCTTTTATGGGGTCGCAGCAGAGCATTACGTAGCTGTGGCCTGGTCTGTGCGCCGGCTTGGCGGCGGGGCAGCTGGAGGAAGGAGCGATGGGATGGGATCGACTCCGTATTCTACGAGTAGGAGTACCTACCTCGTACGTACAGAGTATCGTAGTACTCCGTAGACCGGCTCGAGCCACACATTTTCACCGATAGACGCACGTGAACATGATATGTCAAGACAGTAAAGTAACAGGTGACACTGCACAAGTGACAGACAGACGTGGCAGTGCGATGGTCTAGCTGCGTCTGGACCGCTCGCTGGTGCAGCTGTGGCGACATGACGGCATCGTCGGCATCTCACAAGAAATAGAACAGAAGGATATAATCTCGAAACATAAAGACAAGCTGCTGCCATGTCCCTTCTTATGACCCTCGGCCTGCTCCGGCCCGGCCCGTGGGAGTCGCCCACCTTGCTCGACCGCCTGTGCGCCTCACCGCTCCGGGCCGCTGCCCACTACCTGTACGCCTGGATCGTCGCCGTCCGCGCATGGTCGCTGCAGCGGCACCAACTCAACCAGCGCGAGGCCGCTGAAAAGACACACGATCAGAAAACCCAGACACTGCGCATTGTGTGCATCTCCGACACGCACGACCTGACCGTGTCCCCGGCCGCCGTCCCGGCCGGCGACCTGCTGATCCACGCCGGCGACCTGACCACCGACGGCACGCCGGCCGACGTGCAGAAGCAGCTCGACTGGCTGGCGTCGCTGCCGCACCCGCACAAAGTAATCGTATGCGGCAACCACGACAGCTGGTTCGACCCGGCGGCGCGCGCGGCCAAGGGTATTACCACCGACGAGGCCCCGCGGTTTGCGTCCAACATGTACTACCTGGAGCACGCCTCTAAAACGATTGAATTTGCCAACGGACGCTCCCTGATCGTGTACGGCGCGCCGGACATTCCCGCGTGCGGCCCGGCACATTTTGCGTAGGTCCCTCTACTGTCTGCGACCCGACATACAAAACTGACATAGCTTTTAGCTTTCAGTACGATCGGGCATCACCGCCATGGAAAAACACCGTCCCCGACGACATTGACATTCTCGTCACGCACACGCCGCTGGTATTTATCAGTATTCCATTCCACACTTCCTCCCAGTACTGACTGTCCTACAGCGCCACCACCTGGACCTGGGCCTGGGCTGCGCTGGCCTATTGGCCGAGATCTGGCGCGTGCGGCCCAAGCTGCACGTGTTTGGCCACGTGCACTGCGGCGCGGGCCGGCAGGACGTTTTCTGGGACGACGTACAGGCGGCCTACGAGACGCTTGCCGAGGACGAGGCCGAAGCCGAAGCGGCACCGACCGACAGCCTGTTCGGCCGGCTTGTCTCGCTCGCCCACATTGCCGCCGCGGCCGTCGTCGCCACCGTCATGATCCCCGTGTGGCTGGTGGCCCCGGGTGCACTGGCCGACGCCGGCGGCAGCAGCAGCACGGTCCTGGTCAACGCAGCACAAATGTACAAAAACACGGGCCGGCTCGGCAACAGCATCCAAGTTGTGACTCTCTAGCTAGGTAGCTGTATATTATGAAAAAGACAGAATGTCATAGTCTAGGTGATTGCTGATCAGACAAAATGCCATAGTTTAGGTGATTGTATTATGATTAGACAAAATGCTATTAGTATGCAAGATGCGTGCAGACATGTAGACAAAACAAAACGCTGCAAAATGACCCGACAGAAAACGGCCTATACCATTAACCGCCGCAGGCCCTCGGTGCCGCCGAGGATACGCCGTCCTGTCACGGCACACCGGCCCTCGCCGCTCTCCCACCGGCCCGCCTTGTCGGCCATAAAGGCCTCTTGCTTGTCGTGCTGGCCCGACACCCACTTGTGGATGCAAATGTAGCAGTAGACCACGCCCGTCTGGCAGGCCGTGGGCGTCGTGATGTCGCCGCCGCAGATGGGGCACGCGGCCGAGTCGCTCGGCACCGGCACCGTGTAGATGGGCCGCAGCGACGGCTTGGCAATCGGCGCCGTGCGCGCCAGCTCTTCCTCTTCCGTCGGAGCATCCGCGTCGGCACGGTGGCTGCTGTCAAAAGACCGCCGGGAGGGCTCCTTTTTCAGGATGCCCTTGCGGCCAATGCTGCCCGTGCTCGACGCCGCGCCGCTGACATAGCTGCTGCCGCCGGCTGCGGCTGCTGCTGCTGCGGCAGCAGAAGCACCACCCATTGGCTTGGCCGGAACGCCGGCTGCCAGCGGCGGCGGCAGGTCCAGCTGTGTCGACGCCTTGAGCGACAGCTGCTTGGCAAAGTCGGACGCGTGCCACCACTCGAGGAACTTGAGCGCAAAGATGCTCGCCGGCAGCACGAGCGACAGGCCGCCCAGGGCACGGCTGGCTAGGGACGATGTCGCCGACGATGCCGCCGCCGCCGCGTGTCGCCGCTCCTCGGCCTCGTCAATGGCCCGGTAGTCGGCGCCCGTCATGCGGCGGATGCGCGTGCCCACGAGCCACAGCAAGGGGTTGGAATACCGCGACCCGTCAAACAGGTACGCGAGGTTAAAGGCGAGCACGGCAAAGCCGTACGCCGCGTGCACGCTCGGGTACACGTTGCGCAGGAACCAGCGGGCCAGGTGCCGCACGCGGTCGCGCAGCGTCGGGTTGGCCGGCAGCCGCTGGTAGGCCGCGCCCAGGTGCGCGCGCGGCGCGTCAATCTCGTACGCCGCGTCCAGCTTGCGCTTGAGGTAGGGGATGCCGACAATAATGGCCAGGTTCTTCCACAGCAGCGACGTGTTGGAGCCGACCTTGAGCAGCTCGCCCACGACGGCCGGCGTGCCCGCCGTCGCGCGCGGCACCTCGCTAATGTTGCGCTTGTTGTTGTTGTTTTGGCCGGAGCCGCCGCCGCCGCCGCCGCCGCCGCCACCCTCGAGCACGCGTTCGCGTTTGAGGCCGTAAAAGTGCTCGGTAAACGTGCCGCCCATGTTGCGCAGGTAGTAGTGCTCGACGACGACCATGGCCAGCGCGTACAGCTCGTCAAACGAGTTGAGCGTGCGCAGCAGGTACCGCGGGTACCGCTGCGTCGCCACCGTCAGGAGGTAGCGCAGCGTCGGCGGCAGCAGGCCGTGCAGCTGCTGTTCCGAGAGCAGCTCAAACAGCGACGGCTTCTGGTCATCGACCAGCGCCTGGCCGGCAGCGCTGACGGCGTCCATGCCGGGCGGGTGGGTGGACGAGAGTCGCGAGTTGGATGATGGGTACTAAAACGCGATTGGCTTGATGGTGCTTCGTGCGTGAGTTGATGGGTGATATTGCAGGTCGTGCAGGTCGTCAATAGAGTGTCGTGATCTCGTAATGTCCTGAAAAAGGGGTCGTGGGATGTCAAATGTCGAAAGTGGAAAGTCCGTCCCCCAATCGATAGGGATTGATGGAAAGAGGTGCGAGTGCGGCAGGCAGGTGCGACCAGCATGTGGAACTCGAGTTTTACCGCGTCTGGAACGGGCCTGGCGCCAAGAAGGAAGGAGCGCCGGTGGGACTTGCCGAGGCAAAAGCTGGGGTTGGCGCGATAGCTGGACGACGGATTGCGGAGAGACAGAGCGACAGTGATACAATACAGCATTGCTCTGAGTCGTGGATTCTCATGCATGGTCATAAGGGTGAGTGTTTTTACATTTCTTACATTCTCATCAATAGCGAACGACTATTTGTACTCTGTACTCTGTAGAACCAAGCTCATTCGGCATCCACGCAAGACGGCCGACACTTTACGACATTACGACATTATTGACATTATCAACATCTTCACGATATCTTCACGGCATAGTTTTGCTGTGCTTCAGCATTAGACATAAATCGACTCAAACCCCTTGTTGATTGGTCGTGCAGTCTACACAATGCCACCAAAATCCAACTTTGCCCGCATCCAGGCCCTCTTGGACTTTATCAAGGAATTCGACGAGCACGGGACCAATGTATGTTCAAACAACTCCTTTCCCTCATCGCCAGCACGAGCTCGAGCTGACCAGCAAGACCTTTGTGACGCAGTTCCAGCCGCATCTCGAGCTCGTGTCGGCCGACGACTACGGCCCCGACGCCGGCCACCACGCGCGCCGGCAGGTCGTGTTTGGCTACACCGTCCAGCCCGGAGACTGCAACCACCTGGGCAACCTGCACGGCGGTGCTGCTGCTACGCTGTTTGACCACTGCACCAGTCTTGCCCTTGCCCTGGCAGCCACGCCGGCACCGTCCGCATCGTCGGCACCATCGGCATCGTCGTCGTCGACACCGTCCGAGTCGGCCGATGCGTCCGACGACGACCACACAGAGCTGCTCAACACCTGGCGCAGTCTCGGCGTGTCCCGCACCTTGTCGGTGACCTATGTGCGGCCGGTACCCTGCGGCCTCCAAGTCCTCATTGAATGCGAGCAGGTGCACGCGGGCAAGCGCATGTCCACGCTGCGAGGCGTCCTGCGTCGCCGCAGCGACGGTGCTGTCCTCTCTACATGCGAGCACGGCAAGGTTGTCCAGAGTGTAAAGTTATAGGTAATATAGACGGAATATAGCGTGATTATATGCAGCGACGTCTCACAAAGCTGGGCATGTATGTCAAGCCAGTCACCCAATGCCGTCTAAATGCCGTCTAAATGCCATCCACGTGCCGTCTGATCGGCCGGCTCCTGGTCGGTGTGTGCTGCCGTCGCGGCACTACCGAGGGCCACGCTCGAGCGTGTCAAAGGGCTCGGGCCATACATCGTCGTCGCTTGCGTCCACGTCTTCGAAATCGTCAACATCAGAGTCGCTGCCCGACAGGTGCTCGCTGTCCATGATGCTGTAGCCCACAAAGTGCGCATCGTCGTGGATCTGCTGGTGCATGTGCGTCTCAATCTCGCGACAGAGGTGCACAAATCCGGGGCGCTCCTGGGCGTACTCGTGCAAGATCTGCTTCTGCTTATCCGCCTCTTTCTCGTCGTCGTCGTCGCCGTCGTCATCATGGTCGGCAGCTCCCACCCCGACGGGAGCGTCCCCGTTGAATTCCCCGGCATCCGGAAAGGCGAGGTCGTGGTCGGCCGCGTCGGGGTCGCCGGAGCGTCGCCGGGACCAGTACCGGTCGTACCAGGTTTCGAGAACATGGTTATAACACGGAAGCCAATTCTCGCCATGCCGATAATAGTACTCATGATAGTCGTCATCACTCGAGTAGCCAAAGCGATAGTCGTAATACGGGTCCTCGACCTCAATTCGGTCTGCTTCACCCATCACATACCGCACAAAGGGCTGCGTGACCCGCATCGCCACATTGATGCCGTCGGTTCCCACGGGGCTGCTCAACAGCTGCGAAAAGGCCTTTATAGGCCGGCAAGGAGTCGTGTCGGCCACAATCTTGTCATCCAGCTTCCAAAAGGCCGCCGATCCGCTGCAATGTCAGTATGAAATAGATACAAAACATGGAAAGAACAAGAGAGCAAAGGGACAAGAAGCAACCACACACCATAACCCCTGCCTATTGTGGTCGGCAGTGAACCAGCTGCCAACGACGCCGCGGCCAGAGAGGTGCCCACCAATCTGGATGCTCTCGCTGTGCCAGCGCACGCGCGAATTCACTATGGTAAACGTCGTCCAGTGCACCTGGCCCTGCCGGGTGGTGCTCACACAACCGCGCACTCCCAAGTCGACGTTGGTGCGCCACGGGTTGTTCAGGGGGTGCGACACGCCCTCAAAGTACACTACGGGGTAGTCTGGGTGGTCGCGCTCAGCCGGCGGGTCGATCTTGGTAATATGCATCTTCATCAGGACGAGCCGCATGTCCTGGTACACGTTTTCATCTTCGCGGGGTGGTGGGTACGGCATCTCGTCCGGAAAATCTTTGTTGAGGTACTCAAGGTCGCCATGATCGAGGAAGCACACGAGCTAAAAGGTTAGCGAGGCAGACGTGCAATCTCACATATCTGATCAGACTCACTTGCATCCATGTCCCCGAGACACCATAGGGGTCTTCTTGGCTGTCCAGTGCGGACGCCGGTCCACGATTCGGTGCATCCCAAACCATGTTCCGGGTCATGAGAGGCAGATAGCTGCCGGGGGAGCTGCCGAGAAACGTATTGTTCCAGTACTTGCTGATAATGGGAAAATGCAGCAACTTCCGTTCGCGGACGCTGTGGCGCAGCACAATCAGCAGCACCTCGAGCTGCTCCCAGTTGACCTCGCGCTGGTCGCCCGGCAGAAACGGCCTAAACTCGGGGTACTGGCGCCTGTCGTAGGCCTGCGTCATGGCGTAGCGATAGACGCTTTCGTAGTACTTTGGACTGTGCGGGTACCTAAGCAGCACCGTGCCCAGCAGGCAGTGCAGCTCGGCGCTCATCTGGGAGCGCTCGTTGACCTCGTGCGGCTTGCACATGACCGGCGGCGCCGCCCTGTTGCGGTTGTTGACGCGGTTGCGCTCGTCCTCCTCGTCCGTGTCGCTGCTGACATTGCCGCTCTCCCGGAATTCCGCGACCTGGCGCCGATTAGACCGATGTTTCCGCCTCCTCGCGGTTAACATATAGTCGGCCTCGTTCTCGACCCGGGACTTCCATACGTGCCGCATCCGGTCAAAGACATAGGAGCGGCAGAAAAATGCGGCTTGGTTGATCGGCGTGTTGAGCATGCGGCTCAGGTGCTCAATGTTGCGGAACGGGCGGTGGTGGAACAGCGTGTCAGTGTCGCCGTTCTTGATGCGCGCCGAGTTGGCCAGCAGCCGCTTGACGGTGCGGTACACAAACGGGAGCTCAGTCGTCTTGTTTGGATTGTCGCTGGCACAGATGCTCTGCAGACGCACAAAGTCGTCGAGCTCCTGCTGCCATGCCAGGTCCGTCGTGGGTGGTACATCCTAGTACGAGTAAATTAGCATCTGCTGTGCACGTCCAAGCAACGGAGCAACGGGATCCATCAGCAACGTGTCCCCAGACATACAAAGTAGTTGCAGTAGACAGCCCGGGCCAGCTGCACATTGTCGCGGATGTCCTTGTTGAACCGTTGGGACACCTGGCGCATCGACACGAGGTCGTTGGGGGACACCCAGCCGAGGATGTCGAAGACGATCTCGAGCGGGAGATCCACGAAGCCGACCATCTCTGGCGCGTCTGTGCCGTCAACGAGGACAGCTGTGGCTGATTATGATCGGTGGTGGGGGGATAGCAGAGTCTTCAATGAGGACAGCTCGAGATGAGCTCAATCCGGGGGGTAAAAAGTGAGACGGCGATGGGTAGAAAGAGAGACGGCGAGATGGTTGCTTGGATGGCTGCAGGATGGGATGCACTTGGTGAGCCCAGGTCCCTAATCTTGAACGTGGCCTTAACCACCCTTACCTAATCCTAAAACCATTGATTGATTGATCGTAGATAAGGGATTGTATTCGGAATGCATTCGAAATGCATTCTTGTGATGGTGGACGTTGAACTTTCTGCGTTATGTAGGGTCATGGGGTCATGTGAGCTAAGGTGAGCCCGTGAGCCCGTGTACGATGTAAACACCACCACTGTCACTGAGTAAGATATCACTCGTAATCCCTTCCAGTACGGGAATTGAACGTGAGAGGAATATATTCTCTTCAGGTCATGCTTTGGGAGTTTCCAGAAAAGAAAAAAAAGGAAGCTGCGACCAGGTAGAGTAGGGGAATCATTTTGCCGGGTAGCGGCCAACACCGTACGCCGTACACCGTCAAAAAAGGAAAGTGCCCCCAGAGTGTCGAGCAGCTCCTTCCGCAAGCGAGCCGTCACTCCTGTCTCTATTTCCACTCGTTCTGCGTACGGGAAGGCAGCCCCGCTGCCGTGCCTGCCGGCATACGGAGGACAGTATTGTGGGGCATCATACCGCTCTTTCTCTTTCGGCCCCTTCCGTCCTTTGTCCATCTAGCAACCGCCTTGCTTCTGCCAACGCCGAGTATTGTTTGACGTCACGTGATCATGTAAGCGGACGTCTTATCACACTCCAGTCTCTTCACTCTCCCGGCTCAGCACATAACAAGGGCGACAAAGACAGGCTCTATGGTCTGGGTGGTTGCTTGCAGTTCGTGTCCTTGAAGAACAGCTGTTTCGCATGTGTGATACTGTGGGACGGTCAACCGGCTAACTATCTGGTATCTGACGACTTAGCTACCTGAGGGCACCGGTAGATATCAGATGAGGAACAGCTGGCCGATATAGCTCCGTATTGGGTGAGGACCACCACACACTGTAGATTTTGCACAACGCCTTTGTCCTACAGAGGCATGCAGTGATATGGTGGTGCGGTGTTGTCTAGTCTGGTCTATTATTTTTTCGATGCTTAGAGACCCTGACAACCTCCATTCGTATAGGAAGTCGGAGGAACTTGGAGTAAACGAGAGGCCCGATTACACGCATCCGTTTGTACAATCACTTGAAGCAGAATCATTCATATGGCATAGTAATCGAGAACGACAGTTGGAATATGAGGGTATATGTACGAAATCATAGCAAACAAAATGCACCAATGCGCTTGCTGTGGAGGTGATGGGGAATGAAGAAACAAGATGTAAAAAAAGGGAGAAGAAGAGAGAAAAGAACAAACAGTAAAAGAAGAAGAAGAAGAAGAAGAAGAGAAGGAAGAAATAGAAACAGAAGAAATGAAAAGAAAAGAAAGAAAAGAAAAGAAAATCATAACAATGCAACATGCCGGGCAACATTATGTTTTAAACCCCATCCGGAAAAGCAGCTCTTCTCTCATGAAAAGCCCCTTTCGAAAACCTACTGCATCTCGCCCATGTTCAGCAGGATGCAGTTGTCCAGCAGGTTGGCGCCCTCGTGCAGCAGCTGCCACCGCGCGCGGCTAAACGTCACCTTGAGCACCATGAGCAGCGCGCTGTTGTTGTTGATGCCCTTGCGCGCCTTGAGCTCGTCGGGCGACGCGATGCTGCCGAACCGGTGCAGGTACTCGCGCATCTGCTGCACTTTGTCCATCCACGTCGTCGGCAGCTGCGTGTCGGGCGCCGGGCCCTCGAGCGCATAGCCGTAGCTCCACACGACCAGCGCCGCAAAGTAGAGCACCCACGGCCGGTTGAGCAGCACGTCGTCGCGCGCCGAGTACGTCGCCACCTCTTCGTAGACGTGGCCTCCCATTTGTTGGTGGTGCTTGCTGCTAGTGCTGGTGCTGCCGTTGTTGCTGTTTCCGCTGCCACTGCTGCCGCCACCGCCACTGCCGTAGCTGCTGGCCTGCGGACTGTTGCCCTCGTTGCGCAGCAGCACCGAGCACAGGAACTGAATGGCATAGTAGGTGGCGTCGCGGGCTTTGGCCGTCGGCGCCCAGACGTCCTTCATGCGGCGCTGGACGCTGGCCAGGTCGTTGTTGCCAATGGCACGGCCCAGCAGGCGCTTGGCGCGCGCATAGATTTGCAGGTCGACAATGTCGACGTGCGTGGCCATGTGGGCGAGGTGGTGCAGCACGACGCGGCTTTCAAAAACAGTGTTGACGTCGTTTTCCTCGTTGCCCATGGAGTTGTAGGCGTAGGGGTCGATCAGGTTGCCGCTGCTGTCGCGGCGCTGCAGCGACTTGTCAAAGTCCGTCTTCCACGCGTCAAAGGCCCGCGTCAGCGTGCTGCGCCACTTGTCGCGGCCCCCCAGCGCCTGCGACCCGCCCAGCGAGCTGACCTGCAGGTCGCGCTGATTCATATGCCACGAGACGCTCAGCAGGCCCGCCATCAGGATCGTGCGCCCAAACGCATTCGTCTTGACCTCGTGGCCGCTCAGCGTCTTCTTGATGCCCTCGAGAAACGACACCGACTTGGCGCCCTCGGACTGCAGCTGCGCCTCGGCCCGGCCCACGTCGGCGCCGCTCCCCGCCTTCCACAGCTTGTCGTCGCACGGCAGCGGCAGCCGCATTTCGTGCGCCACCATGACCGTCGAGTGCCCAAACATGGTCGCGTGGATCGAGTCAATCACAAACGCCGCAAACGCCGCGCGCCGCGTCGCCTCGTTGGTGATCCAGTTGTTCCACCAGTGGTCCTGCGTGTGCGCCGCGCCGCCCGACGTCGACGAGTGCCGCGAGCCAAAGTCGCGGTCACCGTTCATGCGCGAGCTGGGCGGCGAGTCGGCCGACGTGCGCCCAATCAGCGACCGCCCACGCCGCATCAGCGTAATCGTCGTCGCGTGGTGGATGTGGGCGCGCTCGTGCAGCTCGCGCGTCGAGTACATCTTCTCGTACAGCTCCAGCAGCAGCAGCGTCTGGAACACCCACAGCTTGGCCGGCGGCCGGAAGTTGGCGTGCATAAACAGCTCCCACCGCAGGTGCCACGCCAGGAAATTGGACAGCTCCGCGCCCGCCTTGATGATCTCCGTGCCGTGCGTCTTGTCCAGGCACGCGGCGCCAATCGTCATCATGGCCAGCAGCAGCAGGTTGGGCGCGTGGTCGGGTGTAAACGTCGGCTTGTGCAGGATCGGCAGCTGGTCGCTGAAATGCATCCAGTACGACCCAATGTACGCCTCCATCATGCGCCGGCTCAGCATGTGGTCCTCGTGGTTGCGGTCGCCGTCCGTCATGCGGTCGTTGCGCCGCGACACCGGCGTGTTCTCGTCCTCGTGGAACCGGTACTTGATCAGGTCAAACAGCTCTTGGCTCTTGTCGTCCGACAGGTTGTACGACTCGGGAAAGTCCTGGTCCAGCAGGTTGGTCACCGACATGACCTGCTGCGGCGCCGCGGGGAAATAGCCGGCCTGCCCGGCGTCGTGGCCCGTATACGTCGTGCCGTACTGCGCCTGGAAGTCGCTGTAGCTGCCGTAGCCCACCTGCAAGGGCGATCCCTCTTGCGGTGTGCTGTTGAACAGGTAGACCATGAAATCCTCGGGCAGCCCGACGTGCGGCGACTTTTGCATAATCGAGTCGGTGCCAAACATGGGCATCGTGTTGGGCATGGACATTTGGTCGAGCACCATCATGTCGCTTGCGGTCGACGTCGGCACGCCGCCCGTGTCGTAGTCGTTGTTGTTGTTGTTGTTGTTGTTGCTTGTGTCCGCCCCGTAGCCCACGGGCTTCGACAAGGGCGTAGACACGGGCACGGTACCAGGCGTGCCGGCGCCGTCGCGCGACACGGGAACCTGGCCGACTTGGGTGGTGTTGGTAGTGGTGGTGGTGGTGGTGGTGGGTGGTGGCACAAAGTTGGAGGGCGGCAGGTCAAAGTTGGGAAAGTTTTGTGTCGACACGAACACGGCCGACTGCGGCGTGCCGGACGAGTTTTGGTTGGGGAAGCCGCTCTGCTGCATCGTGGGCGACATGTACATGTCGTTGGTGCGGACTTGTGGCCGCTGTGGCTGTGACAAGGACAGGGCCGGCATGGCCGGGGACTGGTACGGCTGCTGCTGCTGCTGCTGCCGCTGACGTGAAGCCGAGGCCGGGCCGTATGATGGCGTCGTGCTGCCAGCGTCGTGGGACATGTAGTCGTTTCCGTTGGCGGCGGGTGCTCCCGAGAACCCATTCGAGTACGTTGCTGTCGGCGTCGTCACCATTCCGTAGGGCATGCTGTTGGCGTTCATGTGGATGTTGGTCGAGAGCTTGGGCGAGTACGACGGGCCCTGCACGCCCTGCGGCGCATGGGCCGGTCCATGACCATGACCATGACCATGACCGTGGCCGTTGCTGTGGTTGTGGCCGTGGCCGAGTGTGTGGCTGCCAAAGGCCGGAGCAGTGGCCCGCGTGATTTCGGGCGACGACGAGCCCGGGCGTGCACCAAAGGACGGTCGCGATTCGCGCACGGGCGAGCCCTGCACAAGCAGCGTGTCTTTGCGGTTGAGCGAGGAGCCCTTGGCGGTATGGCGGTCGCGATGGCGCGTGCACAGGTCTTGTCGCACAAAAATGCGCTCGCAGCCGGGGTAGTCACAGCGGTAGATTTGCTTGGGGGTGTGGTTCAGCTGGTGGCGGTGCCTGTTGGGTTGGGTTAGTCAGGTGATCCGAGGGGGGAGGGGGGACAAACACATAAAAAGGGCAGGGACGTACAGGTGCTCAGCGCGGGAGTAGCTCTTTCCGCATCCGTTGTGCGGGCACTCGTACTTCTTGTCGAGTCCTTTGCGGCTCCGTCGGCGTTTGCGGGCAGGGCCCTCGGACTGCGACGAGTTGGCGTCGTCGCCGCCGCCGTTGTTGCGGTCCTGCTGGTCGCCCGAGCGGCTGCGGTGGCGGCCGCGTTCTTGTTTTTCGTCCTCCAGCTTGACGTGTGACGACGGCGCGGGTTCTTGGGCAGTAGTCGTGGCCATGCTGTCGGTGATGGTCCTGGGCCGCGACGGCGAGGTGGCAAGGTGAGACGGCAAGGGTGGAGCTATGAGAGAAAGCATAACGTTGGCTGACGGCGGTTATGGTGTACAGCGTACAACAACGACAATATGCTTTTCGCCGACCAGGGGGGAGGGATGGGGGGGGGGGGGGGAAGGGGGGGGGGGGGGGGGGGGGGGGGGGGGTGTCAGTCAAGCTGAGTCTGAGCTCGCAGGCAGTCTGGGGCAGTTGGAGGCAGGGCGAGGGACGCGGGACCTGTGGCAGGGGGGAAAAGGG